>SJYC01133738.1:0-43690 GCA_006408675.1 Madoqua kirkii | reverse complement strand
AACGCAGGAGACCCGGGTTTGATCCCTGAGTCGGGAAGATCCCCTGGAGAAGGAAATGGCAACCCACTCCAGTACTCTTGCCTGGAGAATTCCATGGATGGAGTATCCTGGTAAGCTACAGTCCATGGGGTCACAAAGAGTGAGACAGTCCATGGGGTCACAAAGAGTCAGACATGGCGGAGCAACTTCACTTTCTTTTCTTTTCTATACCTTAGGCTGGTAAGGGGCTTGAAGAGAGGAAGATTGGAAGATCTGGGACAAGGAGTCTGGGAAAGAGACACATAGATGGACAGATGGGAATGGGCACAAGAGATGAAGGTTTTTTTTATCACATGACCCACCACTCAAGAAGCACTAAACAACTGAATGGTTTGGCCAGCCAACATCAGCAAGACTCCTCATCAGCTACCCAAGGGCTGGCACAAGGCACGCATGAGCCAAGTGGCCGTGGGGGCCGTGCCTGGTCCCAACAGCCAACGTGGTTCCCGCTCACCAAGGCTGATCTATCTGCTGCCACCACTCCGGGGCCTGGGAGGGACAGAGCAACTGGGAGTCTGGTCACTCAGGGATGAGAGTCCAGGCCCTACGGCCAGATAAGGTCCTATGACCACCAAAGAGGCTGGCTGGAGGGCCTGGGGATCTAATGCGGGGAGTGGAGGAAAGAAACGCGGCTCTGCCTATCAGCCAGCTGCAGCATCACGAGCAGTAGCCCCATCAACCTTTCTCTTCCAAGTTTCCTGCAGGAAAAAACTGCCCCTTGCATCCCAGAGGAGCGGCTCCCAGAACATCCATGAAGACGTGGATGCAGAGGTGCCAGAGGTGGGCAGAGGAGGACACTGTGAAGATGCCACACATCTTCCCAACGAGGGGGCTTTTTTCCCAACTGCTGGGATAGCTGATGGCAGTCAGCCCGCTCTCTGCGGGGGGTCCCCTAAGCCAAGGTCACGTGCCTTCCCAGGCGGCCTGCAGCCCATGACTGCTCCTGTAGAAGTCCAGCTCAGGACAACGACGAGGGCCTTTGTGGCTTCAAAGCTCACCACGGAGTCCACCCAGTCATCCTCACACCCACACCATAGCTTTGCCCCTCTCTCTGCCCAAGCCTGCTGGCATCCCTTTCCTTCCATAGATTTCCATTCCTATATCTGTAAAAGTATTTAAAGATTCCGTTCAGTCACTCAGTTGCGTCCAACTCTTTGTGACCCCATGAATTACATGAATTACAGCACATCAGGCCTCCCTGTCCATCACCAACTCCCGGAGTTTACTCAGACTCACGTCCATTGAGTCAGTGATGCCATCCAGCCATCTCATCCTCTGTCGTCCCCTTCTCTTCCTGCCCCCAATCCCTCCCAGCATCAGGGTTTTTTCCAATGAGTCATGAGGTGGCCAAAGTATTGGAGTTTCAGCTTCAGCATCAGTCCTTCCAATAAACACCCAGGACTGATCTCCTTTAGGATGGATTGGTTGGATCTCCTTGTAGTTCAAGGGACTCTCAGGAGTCTTCTCCAGCACCACAGTTCAGAAACATCAATTCCTTGGCACTCAGCTTTCTTCACAGTCCAAATTTAACATCCATACATGACCACTGAAAAAACCATAGCCTTGACTAGACGGACCTTTGCTGGCAAAATAATACCTCTGCTTTTGAATATGCTTTCTAGGTTGGTCATAACTTTCCTTTCGAGGAGTAAGTGTCTTTTAATTTCACGGCTGCAATCACCATCTGCAGTGATTTTGGAGCCCCCAAAATAAACTCTGACACTGTTTCCACTGTGATGGGACCAGATGCCATGATCTTCGTTTTCTGAATGTTGAGCTTTAAGCCAACTATTTCACTCTCCACTTTCACTTTCAAGAGGCTTTTTAGTTCCTCCTCACTTTCTGCCATAAGGGTGGTGTCATCCACATAACTGAGGGTTATTGATATTTCTCCCGGCAGTCTTGATTCCAGCTTGTGCTTCCTCCAGCCCAACATTTCTCATGATGTACTCTGCATAGAAGTTAAATAAGCAGGATAACAATATACAGCCTCAACATTCTCCTTTTCCTATTTGGAACCAGTCTGTTGTTCCATGTCCAGTTCTAACTGTTGCTTCCTGCTCTGCATATAGGTTTCTTGAGAGGCAGGTCAGGTGGTCTGGTATTCCCATCTCTTTCAGGATTTTCCACAGTTTATTGTGATCCACACAGTCAAAGGCTTTGGCATAGTCAATAAAGAAATATATGTTTTTCTGGAACTCTCTTGATTTTTCCATGATCCACTGGATGTTGGCAATTTGATCTCTGGTTCCTCTGCCTTTTCTAAAACCAGCTTGAACATCTGGAAGTTCACGGTTCATGTATTGCTGAAGCCTGGCTTGGAGAATTTTGAGCATTACTTTACTAGCATGTGAAATGAGTGCAGTTGTGGAGTAGTTTGAGCATTCTTTGGCATTGCCTTTCTTAGGGATTGGAATTGACCTTTTCCAGTCCTGTGGCCACTGCTGAGTTTTCCAAATGTGCTGGCATATTGAGTGCAGCACTTTCACAGCATCATCTTTCAGGATTTGAAATAGCTCCACTGGAATTCCATCACCTCCACTAGCTTTGTTCATAGTGATGCTTCTAAGGCCCACTTGACTTCACATTCCAAGATGTCTGGCTCTAGATGAGTGGTCACACCATTGTGATTATCTGGGTCGTGAAGATCTTTTTTGTACAGTTCTTCTCTGTATTCTTGCCACCTCTTCTGAATATCTTCTGCTTCTGTTAGGTCCATACCATTTCATGTCATTAATCACACGTCCAAACATTGCTTTATTATTACATATAATAAAATAATCCTCCTTCCACTTCAGAACCCAGCTTTCATTGGAAGGGCACAGCTTTATCCATCTTCACGCCTTCACCCACCAATTCCCTCTGCAGAACTTTTTGGATCTTGGCAATTACAAGACGGCTGCCATTTTTGTGAGCAAGGCTCTGTACTGGGTGCTTCTTGCTCATCCTCTCATTTGCTCTTTAGCACAGCTATGAGGTCATTCCTGCGTCCTTTCCATTTCTGATGAGGGAACCAGAGCTCAGGAAGTTCAGTTGCTCACTCGAGGTCACATCTCTAGTGAACAGGGGACCAGTCTGATTCCCAAGGCACTGACCTCCACATCACTTTTCCAGTTAACAAGCAAAAGGAGAAGCGTTGCTCATTGCTCTTAGCTGACAGGTCAGTTTGAAGACCGATGGGTGGACATTTTGCAGGAAGGTATATGTCAGGTAAACGAAAGGAGGGACTCTAGCAAGGGAGTACTCAAAAGAAGGATGGGCGTTTTTGAGAGGGGTGGGGAAGCCCTATCCCTGGGGATATCCAAGCTTCCACCAGGACTAAGAGAAATGTTAATCTTTGCAATCAGAAAGCCCCCCCTCCAACTCTTAGAAGAAAGGATTCTCAGATTCCATAAATAACACAAAACTCCCAGTGCTGAGCTGACTCAAAATTTCCAGCCGGTTTGAGGATCAGCAGAGTCCTGACCAGAAGTCCTTCAACTGGAGTGAGGCCTGACCTGGCTTCTGGAACACTGCCAACCGCTGGGGGTGACTCTCCCTGCCCAGAAAGCAGGATACTCAACCGGGCGACCGCTGGAGGCCCCTCCACGATCCCAGTGCCCTTGACTGCATCTCACCAGGTGTTCAGTGGATGCTCTGGATGTGCGTGGTGACAATGCCAATCAGCCTTGGAGGACAAAGCCCCTGGAGATGCAGCTGAAGGTACACCAACTGCAGCTCCTCCTGTCTCCTGCTTTCTTCCCGTTCCTAAAATGTGTGCCTTGAAGCCTTTTGTGTGTGTTACCTACATGTGCATCACCCTCAGTTCTGAGCATGACTCCTTCCTCCAAATTCCTCTGTGGTGCTCCCCTTGGCTTTGGGACTCCCAGATGGGAGGATAGCATTCTTTCTCTGATGCAGTGACCTCTTCATTACCACCCACCCCAGCCAGCAAGCTGGACTTCAGAAGAATTCAGAGAAGCTCCTCAATGAGAAAAGCACAACCCTAAGTTCAATTCACCTCTTCTTCAGTCACCCCTTAAGGTCAAAGTGAAGGGAAGGAACATCAGCTACCCAATCACAAATGGGATTTTTGGGGGGTTAATGTTCTTACCAGGGATTCATTGATTCATTTCAGTTCAGTTCAGTTCAGTCACTCAGTCGTGTCTGACTCTTTGCAACCCCATGGACTGCAGCATGTCAATCCTCGCTGTCATCACAAACTCCCGGAGTTTACTCAGACTCATGTCCATTGAGTAGGTGATGCCATCCAACCAATTCAGCCTCTGTCATCCCCTTATCCTCCAGCCTTCAATCTTTCCCAGCATCAGGGTCTTTTCAAATGACTCAGTTCTTCGCATCAGATGGCCAAAGTACTGGAATTTTAGCTTCAACATCAGTTCTTCCATTTAACAGATGTGTATTGAGCCAGGGCCTAAAATAGCCTATTATAGGTGTTAGTCCACTCGGGCTGCTATAGCAAAATACCACACCCTGGGTGACTTAGAAACAGCAAGCATTTATTTCTCCCAGTTCCCTGCATGCAGAAGGTGCAGGATCATGGCACCAGTATGGTCAGGCTTTGCTGAAGAGACCCTTTTCCTGGTTCATAGCCAATGCCTTCTCCCTGTATTCTCACGTGGGGGAGGAGACTAGCGATGCCACTGGGGCCTCTTGTACATGGGCACTAATCCCAGCAAAGAGCCCCACCCTCCTGACCTGAGTACCTCCCTGAAGCCCCACCTCCTAACACCACACCATCCAGAGTCAGGATTTCAACACGTGAATTTAGATGGGACACAAACATTCAGACCATACCAGGGCTCTACAACAGGCAAGTGTTTTCTATTAAAGTCCAGACAGTAAATAGTTTAGGCTCTGCAGGCCAGCCAGCCTCTGTCACAACTACTCGACTCCAGTGGTGTAGTGCAGAAACTGCCACAG
This sequence comes from Madoqua kirkii, assembly GCA_006408675.1. Classification (NCBI taxonomy): domain Eukaryota; kingdom Metazoa; phylum Chordata; class Mammalia; order Artiodactyla; family Bovidae; genus Madoqua; species Madoqua kirkii. The sequence goes on along the minus strand of SJYC01133738.1, from coordinate 38,728 downwards.
ACAGTGTGTCAACAGATGCTACATTCCAATAAAACTTTATTTACAAAAACACTCAGCAAGCCAGACTGGCCCACAGCCCTTAGTGTGCCAACCCCTGCTCTAAGAATACAAAGAATAGCTGTTTCTCCATGTGTAATGGGAGAGGTGGAGTTTCTTCCTATCTTCTAAAATGTTGCAAAACTAGAAAAGCAAGCCTTGGTCAAAACTCACTTTGACACACCACAGCAAAACCAAGGCAAGCAGGGAAGGACTCCTGACCCCCAGCTCCTGAGAGCACATAACAGGCCTGGGGCAGGAGACCTGGGTCTGTGTCTTACTAGTACACACGCCACTTCCAGTATCCTTGGCTTCCTCTGCTGTAAAGTGAGAATATTGATGCTTATATGAACATGGGATTACGATAAAATTCTATTAAGATAATAAACGGAAAGTGAAAGACGTTCAGTCGTGAACAGCTCTTTATGACCCCATGGACTATACAGTTCATAGAGTTCTCCAGGCCGGAATACTGGAGTGGGTAGCTTTTCTCTTCTCCAGTGGATCTTCCCTACCCAGAATCGAACTGGGGTCTTCTGCATTGCAGGTGGATTCTTTACCAACTGAGCGATCAGAGAAGACAATAAATGGGAAATTACTCCAAAAATTATAAAAGCTATGGAGGATTTCCCAGGTGGCCCAGTGGTTAAGAATCCACCTGCCAATGTAGGCAACATGGGTTCAACCCTTGGTCCAGGAAGAATCTGGATGGCATGGAGCAACTAAACCCATGCGGCACAGCTACTGAGCCCACACTCCTAGAGCCCACGCCCTGCAACGAGAAAAGCCGCCGCAGTGAGAAGCCCTCGCGCCACAGCTGAAGAAAGCGCATGCCCGCTCTCCACAGAAAGCCCACGTGCAGCAATTGAAACCCAGCACAGCCAAAAATAGAATAATAAAGAAATAGGTGATTTTTTAAATTATACAAAGCTATGGAAATAGAGAAACCTGTATGCAGGTCAGGAAGCAACAGTTAGAATTGGACATGGAACAACAGACTGGTTCCAAATAAGAAAAGGAGTACGTCAAGGCTGTATATTGTCACCCTGCTTATTTAACTTCTATGCAGAGTACATCATGAGACACACTGGGCTGGAGGAAGCACAAGCTGGAATCAAGATTGCTGGGAGAAAGATCAATAACCTCAGATATGCAGATGACATCACCCTGACAGAAAGGGAAGAAGAACTAAAAAGCCTCTTGATGAAAGTGAAAGAGGAGAGTGAAAAAGTTGGTTTAAAGCTCAACATTCAGAAAACTAAGATCATGGCATCCGGTCCCATCACTTCATGGCAAATAAATGGGGAAACAGTGTCAGACTTTATTTTTCTGGGCTCCAAAATCACTGCAGATGGTGACTGCAGCCATGATATTAAAAGACGCTTAATCCTTGGAAGGAAAGTTATGACCAACCTAGACAACATATTAAAAAGCAGAGACATTACTTTGCTAACAAAGGTCTGTCTAGTCAAGGCTATGGTTTTTCTAGTGGTCATGTATGGATGTGAGAGTTGGACTATAAAGAAAGCTGAGTGCCGAAGAATTGATGCTTTTGAAGTGTGGAGTTGGAGAAGACTCTTGAGAGTCCCTTGGACTGCAAGGAGATCCAGCCAGTCCACCCTAAAGGAGATCAGTCCTGGGTGTTCATTGAAAGGACTGATGCTGAAGCTGAAACTCCAGTACTTTGGCCACCTGATGCAGAGATCTGGCTCATTTGAAAAGACCCTGATGCTGGGAAAGATTGAGGGCAGGAGAAGGGGATGACAGAGGATGAGATGGTTGGATGGCATCACTGACACAATGGACCTAGGTTTGGGGGAACTCCGGGATTTGGTGATAGACAGGGAGGCCTGACGTGCTGCAGTTCATGGGGTTGTACAACTGGACACGACTGAGTGACTGAACTGAACTGATGGAAATAGAGGAGGTCAATGTTATCTCCCAACCTAATGGAAAGGATGACATTTGGTCCCAATCTTGCCACTGATCAACTGTGTCTCTCCAGGCAGATCAACTCTCCTCTCTCCACCTTGGTTTCCTCGTCACTGAGATGCTGAAAGGGGATGGTGGAAATGCTGTGTTGAAAATGTGCATTTTTATCTTGCTGTTGTAATGTTATTATTAGATGATAATTATTTTAATCATCATTTTATACCATTATCATCATCTTTGTTTTTATCTGGGAGCTCACTAGATATTTTTATGGCCGTAATGTATACTTGCCTGCCAAAGACCCTTTTCCACTTTCACTTTAAAATGTTATTGTTGTTTAGTCTCTAAGTTGTGTCCAACATTTTTGTGACCCATGGACTGTAGCCCATCAGTCTCCTCTGCCCATGGGACGTCCCAGGCAAGAATATTGGAGTGAGTTGCCATTTCCTTCTTCAGGGGATCTTCCTGACCCAGGGATCAGTACTGCATCTCTTGCATTGGCAAGTCGAGTTCTTTACCGCTGAGTTGCCAGGGAAGCCTCACTTTACAATAAGCCCTCATTATTGCTCCAGCCCAGGACAAGGAACCTCCTCTGGGCTCCCAGCAGGTCATTTGCTCACCTTTAGCACAGCACTCAAAAGTATGTTTGGTAATTGCCAGTCTACCAGTCTGTCTGTCTTCCTCTGAATTGTGAGTAACTAGCTGAGAGGCATGTGTGCTAGAGTCCATGGGGTCACAAAGAGCTGGACACCACTCAGCCCCTGAACGACTTGCCAGTTTCAGGGCAGGATCATGTGGCCGCAGTGTGCCTCCTGCTTGCCTCGCTGGTCCCTCTGTGCTGAATCTAGCTCTCCAGATCACTCCTGCAACATCCCCTCACCTCAGGCTCCCGGGCATCTCTGCTCCTGCTGGTGTATCTGGGGGCACCCTCAGGCCTGCAGGGACTTGCCCCCTCTGGGCCCATGAGTCTACAGACTTTAGGCTTGTGCTGCAGAGGCCACTGCCAGGCTCAGGACACGGAGCTGCCCTGGCAGCTTCTGGAGGAGCCGGGCAGCACTCCCTGTAAGAGCAAAAGGTGGACGGCCCAGGAGGCAAATTATCACTGTTGGGAAAGCAGAGTCAGCAATCAGGTCCTTTCCTTCCCCAGGACAAATGTTCAAGTTTGCAGTAGTTCATGGGCCCCAAAAAGACATCTTGCCAGGACAAGCCGTCAGCCGTACGTGATTGGAGCTCAGCGCCTTTGTCCATTCGCGCGGCTCTGACAGAAGGCGGCAGCCTGGGTGGCTTATTTTTTTTAATTAATTATTTTTTAGTATAATTGCTTTACAATGATTTATTAGTTTCCGCTGTGCCGCAAAGTGAATCAGCTATATGTATACACCTGTCTCCTCCTTTTTGGATTTCCCGCCCACGTAGGTCACCGCAGAGCGCTGAGTAGAGCTCCCTGCGCTGTATCCAGGAAGTTCTTATTAGCTTTCTATTTTATACATCGTAGCAGTAGTGCATGCATGTGCACCCCTCATCTCCCCATTTCAATTATAAACAACAAAAATGTCTCACGTGCTGGAGCCTGGAGGTCTGAGATCAGGTTTCCAGTGTGGTCGGGTTCTGCCCTTTTCCAAGTCAGTGTTTTCTCTTCATCATCTCATATGGTAGAGAGGGTGAGGAAGCTCCATGGGGCCTCTTTTATAAGGGCACTAATCCCGTTCACGTGGGCTCCACCCTCATGTACTGATCACCCCCCAAACCCTCCATCTCCTGACACCACTGCACTGGGGGCAAGGGTTTGAACAGAATCCTGGAGAGATACGTTCTGACCACAATACTTGAGAACACCCTCGCATATTTTCTCTCCCCCGTCCTTTCCTCTTGCTCCCCTGGGTTTTCCAGTCTCCAATAAAGATTTTGCCTCCAAGCTTTTGCCTCCACTTGATTTTCTAGGCAACCTGGGATGAGACATGAGCTCCCAAGAAATGCCCACTTTGGTCATCCCCATCTCCTCTCCTGATCCTCGCCTTTCTATCCTTCCCTAGTCAGCCTTGAGTGTGGGCTAGACATAGTAATCTGCCTTAATAAACCTGGTAGAAGTGGTATGTTGACTTCCAAAACTAGATCTTCAAAGGCAAGACAGCTTTCTCCTCTCTGTCTGACTCGGTCTGGGAGAACCCAGCTGCCACGTCCTGAGGGTACTCAAGCAGTCCTGTGGAGAGGCCCATGCATCACAGAACTGAGCCTCTAGCTGACAGTCAGGTGAATGAGCTTTCTCAGACGCAGATTCTGCAGCCTCAGTCAAGCCTTCAGATAAATGCAGTGCCCAGCCCAGCATCTTGACTGCTATATTATGAGATGCCCTGAGCCAGAACTTCCGTGCTAAGCCGCCTAGGGACTCCTGACCCTCAGAAACCATGCAAGATAATTTTGTTGTTCAGTCACTGAGTCATGGCTGAATCTTTGCAAGCTTATGAACTGCAGAATGCCAGCTTTCTCTGTCCTTCATGATCTCCCAGAGTTTGCTCAAATTGATGTCTGTTGTGCTGGTGATGCCATCCAACTATCTAATCCTCTGATGTCCCCTTCTCCTCTTGCCCTCAATCTTTCCCAGCATCAGAGTCCAATAGTCAGCTCTTCACATCAGGTGGATGCAAGATAAGAAACAATTGCTATTTTAAGTCTCTGAGTGTCAGGGTAGTTTGTTACACCGCAATGGATAATGAATATGACTTGTAACACCACCCTATGGGCATATGCACCGTGCTACCATCCATTCCTCAACCTTGGGGGGTGACTTCTGCATTCCGGCTTCTCCCAAGCTCCTCTTGCCTGGTCTACCAGTTACCTCCCAGCTGATAAACCCAGGGACGCCTCCCAGCCCTTCTCTTGGGGGCTGCTCCGGAGCAGTTGACTCTGTCGACCACTCCCTCCACCCTCACCTCCTTGCCTTCGGGACGTGCTCCCCACAATTCCCCTGACCAGCCCTCCTCTACCTCTTCTCTCGATCCACCTCCTCTGCCTCAGCACAAAACAGGAGTTCTCCAGAGCCACGTCTTCAGCCCGCCCCCTTACTCTCCCCAGCCACCCGAAGAGGCGTCCTGTCTCGTTTCCGCCATGACAGTCCCCAGTCCTTGGCTGATGGCTGTCAAAGCTACGCCTCGTCCAGACCTACACCCAGCTGTCTGCAGAGCATCCCCAAGTTCCCTCAGTGTCACTGCCTCCAGAAAACCTAATGCTACATGTTGCCTTTTCTTTCTCTATCCCAGTTGATAGCACCTTCTTTTGTCTTTAAAACAGGGATAGTAAATAACAGTCTCCACTATGCCCAGTGGGGCACCATGGCCCAGGGTCAGTCAGTACAAACCTGAGCAGGTGGGCCAAGGATCGCCCCTCACTCACTTCCTCCCGACTCTATAGGAGCCCTGGGGGACATATATGTGCTGCAGCCTCGTTTCTTTAGGAACAAGCCTCATTTTGTCCTTGCTGTTGACAGAGGGCGCTTGGGGACAGCCTGCTGGGGGAGGCGTGCTGGAGGGAGCCGGTGCAGGGTTCCCGCCACCCCCCTGCACTCGGGGTGTCTTGCCTGAGTCCACCCAGCTTCCTCCTCCCTTCCCTCCCCTCCTTTATCCCTCTCTTCCCGCCTCTCCTTCCTCTTTCGTCTCCTGCCTCCTCTCCCTCCTCTGTTCCTCACCTCCTGCCTCAACCCTGCTGCTTCCTCGTCTTTGTCTCTGTCTTGTTTCCATTTTTCTTCTTTCTCTCTCATCTCTTTTCTCTTCTTTCTCTGTCCTCTGTGTCTGTCTGCCTCACATTCATCATACACCCTGACTTCTTGGCTCTCCGTCCTGTGCAAAGAATTTTTTCTCCTGCTGCCTCCAGGCAAAGTTGGTGGAGAAGAATGAATTTTTCATCCATTTCCCCATTATTCTGCTCGTGGACCTAAGAAAGCAGAACTCGGGTCCCTCTGTTTGTGACCAGAGATATGACATACCTTGATCTCTGAGTTTTGTTTTGTCATTTCCTATAAAAGTAAACCCCACTCAGAAAGTCAGGCGCCAAGCTGGAGGCATCCGAGTGGCGAGCCTGCAGGCACATCAGGTGGACTCTGCCCTGGCGGCAGTCAGGGGAGATTTGGGGGCCCCCTTTGGCTTCAGTCTCTAACAAGAGGGTAGGAATCTGTTAGAAAGTTTTTTCCAAGTTTCCAAGGATGCAGAAATTCTATGTTTCTCGCCAAGGTCACCAGCACAAACACACAGAGAAGGGAGATGTGTGCAGGTGTCACCTGCCTCCCTGACAAGTGTATTTACTGGATCAGAGTCTTGAGTCATTGGAGCCAATGTGATGAGAAGCCTCTGCAGGGAAAGACAGACTTCTCCCAGTGAGTTTTTCTTCCTCACCCCCGTTTCAAAGGAGACACTGAACCAGGATCACCTCCCTTGGGTATGTTTTCTGTTTACTGTGAGGATGTCACGTCCGTCATGCTCCTCCACCTCCTGTAATAAGACCACTTCAGTGAGTCTGGATCAACCATCCCAGAGTCAGATGGGCCCACTGTTGGGACATTCAATGACACCCAAAAAAACAAGGATTGTCCATAACACACCTCGGCTCCATTCCATCCTCCAGATCCCAGCTGCAATAGCGTCTCCAATAAGTTGTCTTTGCCGTCCTAACAAACAATATAGTTTTCCATATTAGTCTCTAGCCCAGCCTCTGGTTTGTTTCTTTCTTATACCTCCATCAAGGGGACTTGTTTTGCTTGTATGTTGCGTGTGGATTGCCAGCCTCCCCACTACAATGCAAGCCCCATTAAGACAAAGACCTTATTGCTGGCTCAGCCCCTGGCACATGGTAGGTAGCTGGTTAGTGTCTGTTAAATGAATGGATGGATGGATGGATGGATGGATGGCTGGATGGATGGATGGGCCCACCTTGTCCACACTTCTAATGTCATCAAGGATGAAACTGAGGTCCTGAGACTGCACAGCCAGTGGGGCTCCACGCCCTCCAGCACCCTCCCCCACCCCAGGTCTCCCTTTCTAGGCTGCTGCTGCTGCTAAGTCGACCTCCCCTTAACCAACGGTCCTTCCACAGGAACTTGATACACACCCACCTGCCATTCTCTTAAGCCAGGCCCATATTTCCTTCGGAGTAATAATTAAAATAACATATTCACCAGCTGTTTTTTCCCCTAGATTTAATCTGCCCAGGCTCTGATTTGCATATTAAAAGCACTAATTAGCCCCTCCGAGTGCTTGAGCACGGAGAGAGCGGGAACTGGTCACATCCTCCCGCAGGACCCATCCCCAGTGCTCTGGGCTGGAATTCGGATGCTGGCCGAGCCCTGGGCAGGGAGGAGCCTCTGTGCCCCCGCGTTTGGGGGCTGGAGTCCGCCCGGCTTCATCCTGTGACTCTTCTTCCCTTTGAAGTGTCGTGTTTGATCTGTTAGCTTGTCTGTCAGTTGCTGCTGGAGCATCTTTGGAGTGTGCGTTTGAGCTCCTCCCGGCCACACCGGGTGGAGCTCGGGGCTCCCGCAAGGTGGGGTGGCCTTGGAGCAGTGGTCCCCCAAGGTGAGCCCCAAGTCCATCATGACGGGCTGTCCTTGCAAGCTTTCTGCCACCGCCTCCCCGCAAGGATGAGAAGGGGCAATTCCAGCACGCCGGGCCCTTTAAATTATTCCTTTATTGGAACCATAAAACGAAGCGCTAATTGCTGTTGTTATTATTTCCTTAAAAATAAAACCAAGGAGGGGGATGTGTGTGAGGGGATGATGAGGGTTGCTGTCTATAAAAGCTGTCAGCCCGTGAAGTGGGATTCTGAGGGTGGGGTGCCTCCAGGAGACTGCAGGCCCAGAAGGAGCATTCAGCTGTCCCCAGGATGTCTCTGAGTACCCCCCACCCCTCCCCTGCTCCCCCTTGGCTGAGCTGTCAGATGGGGACCTGCCTGATCCTTGCAGGGCTCCATTCGGAAGCAACCTGAGTCTTCCTCCTTGCAGGAGTCAGCGGAGTCTGGCCAGGGACCAGGCTGGAGAGTCAATCCCTGACTTTCAGAAATTCCAGCCTGGCACGCCACATGCGGCACCCAGGACCCTGGGTTTTCACAGCGAACAGCCCCTCCCAGGAAGGCCTGGGAGCCTGCGGGGGCTGGGCTGCAGCAGAGAGAGCCAGATGGCGGCTGTGTGAGCACCAGGGGGCAGGCCAAAAACCATAAAAGGGAAGAAAGCGCTGGCAAGAGAGTTTCTTTTTTTCCCTCCCCCCGGCTCAGCTCGGGGTGGGCTCCAGCTCCAATGGCTTCAGAGGAGGGCGGGTGGCCAGGCCCAGCCCTGATCAGAACTCACGGCTTGCAGGCAGGAGGCAGGACCAGAATCAGGCCCACCTCCCTGGCTGCCCCAAGGCCACTGGTCCTCCCTGCTGGTCCTCCCTCTCCCCAGCCTCTGCCCCCTGCACCTGGATCCAGAACACCCGCACCTCTTCCAGCATCTTGAGACACGACCCTCCCTGGTCCACTCCTGCACTTGCTCCAGACTTGCTGATTGAGCATCTCACCTGCACCAGACAGTGGGGTAGATGGAAGAGCAGGAAGGCATCTGGGAGGGTGAGATGGGTGGCCTTGACTCTCTGCAGCCAGATCAGTTGCCTAGGGGAGGCATTCTAACTAAAGACACTGGCTTGGCTCAGAAAGGCAAGCGTCAGAAACACAGGGAGGAAGGTTAGGTTCAAAGTCAAGTGCATATCTTACAGTGGGCACAAAGACCCTGGGGAAGGGGAAGGGAGACGGAGGAGCCAACATTCACGATGTTCTATGGACAGAGGACTATCCCTTAAGCCTCTCTCTTCACTTTAGTGGGAGGAATCACCAGAAACTCAAGGAAACAGGGAGTCAACTGAAAAGTTTTGTATCCAGACAGGAGCTATGGGGACAAGAGAGAGTTAGCCAACTGACAGCCTGGGACTTAGGGGCAGAAAACTGGAGGAGCTGCAGTCTTCCAAGTGAGCCAGGCCAGCATGGAAGCCCTGGATGGTTGGACTCTGGGGAGATGAGGGCCAGGGCTGGATGGCCGGAAGGGAAGGAGACCACGCTGGGCCATGTGAGCCAGCACAGGGTTGGAGAAGTTCCTCCAGGGCACAGGATGGAAGGCTGCAAGGAGTAAGACAAGGTAGAAAGGGAACGGGAAAAGACACTGGGCAGGTGGATGAATTTTGGGTTCTCTCTGGGTCTTGGAGAGCGTAGCCTTGGCTCTGGAAAGTTGTCAGATCTTTTCAGCCTTCTATAAGGAGGTACCTGGGGCAGTGGGAGGAACAGTCACCCCTGCAAGCAAGAGCAGAAGTCCATCTAAAGTGCCAAGTAAAAGAGAGAGTGGAGGAGGGGCTTTGCAAGACCACCCCCCCGCCCCGACATAGGGACTGGAAGGCTGGCTCTAGAGCCCACCTACCACACCAGAACAGCAGGCTGGGGGAGGTGGTGGACAGGCTGACGGCTTGATTTAGCTCCGCCGAGTGGTCTGTGAGCATCCTCTTCCCAAGGAGAAAGGGACATCTTCCCTCTATCCGGGATCTGGGTGTCAGGAAAACAGAAGGCACAGGAGAAAGGGCCCTGATGGAAAAGGTGACCCAGTGAGTGAAGACCCAGTGAGTGAAGAGGATGTTGGTTCAAGTCTGAAAATTCAAGGACCACTGCTGAAGAAGTCTTGCATTGCAGGCGGATTCTTTACCAACTGAGCTATCAGGGAAGCTGGCGCTGCTGCTGCTGCTAAGTCGCTTCAGTCGTGTCCGACTCCTAGCGACCCCATGGACTGCAGCCTATAAGCCTCCTCCGTCCGTGGGCTTTTCCAGGCAAGAGTACTGGAGGGGGTTGCCATTTCCTTCTCCAGAGGATCTGCCTGACCCAGGGATTGAACCCAGGTCTCCCGCCACCAGGGACGTCCTCTACCTGGGAAGTCCCTCGTAAATGTGCAATTCACTGACTTTCATTAACTTGCCATGGAGCAGTGCACACTGTGTCACTCTCGGCTCATGTTGGAGGAGGTCATTGCCTCCTCCTATCAGGGAAGCTAAAAAGTCCTAAATTCTACCAAGTGTTCTGGAGGCTATTTTCCGGGAAGGGGGAATGCAGAAGGTTTCCTTCGGGGAATAGAATCTTTCCAGCTGGGGAGCAGGGAACCCAAGTCAACTGGTTGCTGAGAAATCCCCCACACCAGTGGCCCCGGGGATGGTCACGGAAGCCCCTGACACAGAGTTTAAGTGCATCTGTGTTCTGTGAACATGCTCATCTACTCCCAGACACAATGGCTGAAAAAGTCACTCTCTGTGATCAGTGATCTAGACTGCCACCCAGAAGTGGGTCACCCTGAGTCTCTGAGGACAGTGCTGTGACTTGAGGAACATGGTCTCCAGGGCCATCAGAGGTGATCAGCTGCTGCTGTCGTGGGCTCCCCTAGGCCCTCAGATCTGGTTGTTAATTATCAGTGCACAGCTGGGTAGGTGTCCCAAAGAGGCCCAAAGGCCCAGGAACTGTGTGCAATGGAGTGTTGAGTATTGCCTTCCTCTTGGGCATGCAGCTGGAAAAAGCTGAGAGGAGGAAGCAGATTCATCCCACATTTGACCCTGGGGAGTGGACAGGGTTGGGGAGGGCTTCATCAGTTGGGACAGAAACCCAAGCTCAGAAAGAAGCCCGGTTGATCACATTTTAGCAAGAACTGGGTAAAACGTGAAGGCAGCATGGACAGGAGAGAGACGATGAACGTGCATCATGGTTTTAAGTTCTCCAAAACAGTCTTGAAAAGCAAGAAACTGATAACCTTGTCTAACTTTTCAACCAAAGAGGGTTTTAAATACATACTACTAGGTATAACATAGATAACCAACCAGGATGTACTGTATAGCATAGGGGATTATTCTCAATATTATGTAATAACCTGTAAGGGAAAAGAATCTAAAAAAGAATATATATATATATGAGTGTCTATGGTTCAATGGATCAACATTCATTCATTGACTTATATGTATATATATAATTAAATCAGTTTGCAGTACACTTGAAACTAACACCACATTGTAAATCAACTGTACTTCAATAGAAAATTAGAAAGTAAATTGAGACTTCTCTGATGGGCCAGTGGTTGAGACTCTGCTTGCAATGCAGGGGCCCCAAATTTGATCCCTGGTCAGGGATCCTACATGCCGCTTAAGACCCAGCACAGCTAAATAGATAAATAAATTGAAATGTAATTTAAAAAATAAGCTAATTAAGACATTTAAAACAATATTTCAAGAAAAATTGCTCTGCCTCTTTTGTCCTCTTACCACCTTTTCCCTGTTGGATGGCTGGTCCGTGGAGAGGCTATCAGGCTGACAGCACTTCTCATTTACAAGGGACCTTGACCCTAAGGAGGCAGTAAAGAGCAAAGGAGGCGGGCCAAGCAGGAGGCTTGCTTAAGGCCACAGGAGTAGATGCAGCTCTTTCCATCAGCAGGTAGAGTCTGTCAGTCAAAGCAAGTCACAAGGCCAACCAAGATACGAGAGGTGGGAAGATTGAACTGGTGTGGCTGTGTCTTTCCCCCTATCACACACACACTCCACAACTCTGCGATTCCATTTCTCAAGGGATACCCTCACGAGACTCTTATATAAACTGACAGCTACAAGAATGTTCATTATAGTATCATTTATTACGGCAAAATCGAAAATAAAAATGCTCACCGTTGGGAGAATATATAGATGAAAAGTGGCATGATCACACATTGGGAAACTGCAACAATTGATCAGGTGAACTAGCTCTCCATTTACAACCCGGATGAGTCGAAGAGTATGTTGACTGAGGGGGGAAAACTTGTATTGTTTGAATGTGTTTTTTGTTATTTAGTTGCTAAGTCATATCTGATTCTTTTGTGACCCCATGGACTGTAGCTCGCCAGGCTCCTCTATCCATGGGGTTTCCCAGGCAAGGATACTGGATACTAGAGTGGGTTGCCATTTTCTCCTCCAGGGGATCTTCCTGACCCAAGAATCGAACCCGTGTCTCCTGCATTGGTGAATTGAGTCAGTTCAGTCTCTCAGTCGTGTCTGATTCTTTGCAACCTCCATAGACTGCAGCACACCAGGCTTCCCTGTCCATCACCAACTCCCAGAGCCTACTCAAACTCATGTGCCTCACATTGGTGATGCCATCCAACCATCTCATCCTCTATCATCCCCTTCTCCTCCTGCCTCAATCCCTCCCAGCATCAGGGTCCTTTCCAATGAGTCAGCTCTTCGCATCAGGTAGCCAAATTATTGGAGTTTCAGCTTCAGCATCAGTCCTTCCAATGAATATTCAGGACTGATTTCCTTTAGGATTGACTAGTTGGATCTCTTTGTAGTCCAAGGGACTCTCAAGAGTCTTCTCCAACACCACAGTTCAAAAGCATCAATTCTTTGGTGCTCAGCTTTCCTTATAGTCTAATTCTCACATCCATACATGACTACTGAAGGCAGATTCTTTACCACTGAGCCACCAGAGAAACCCATTGAATGTATAGTATAATACAATTTTAAGGAACTATTTTAAATACAGAAATAATGCCACATAATATTTATATATCTATATTACAGATATGCATGTAGATATAGCATGAAATTGAAGGGATGTGCATTAATTAGATGAGATTTGGTGGCTATGGGGACTAGAATGGGTGCGGAGATAAGGCCTGAGCCAGAGCCCGCTGACACTGCATCTCTGACTGAGAAGAACGAGTGAGTTTATAGGTCCAATTTATATCCTTGACATCCAACACTGAACCATTTCAGACTGAAAGTATACACTTGACAAGAGGGAGCCATGAAGGATGAAGATAAAAGGGGAACTGGTTAAGGGAGGGGATGTCGTAGAAAGCTGAAGGAGGTTAGCATCATGCTTTGAGGTAGGACCCGCCTTCCCATGGACCATCCCTACACGAAGAGGGCGAACACAGCAGTTTGCTTTATGTTTCAATTGTTACCCATTTGTGTTCATTCTTGCAGTGTACACTATTCATCAGAAAGGCCACAGGCTGTTGCTATGATCTGATGAAGCTGGTATTGGTCACCTTTTAGACTTTATGGGCAAAGCAGATAATATTATTATCCAGACCAGGTGTCTATGGTTGAGTGGATTAACACTCGCTCATTGACTCATCCAGTGAGTACTTACTGAGTACCTTTCATGTGTCTGAGGCTACACAAGGCACTGGGGACTTACCAGTGACTCAGCAACCATGCCTCCTGGCATCATGGAGCTTATAATGGACCAGTCATGCCCAATAAGAAACTGCTCCTCCCCTGAATTATCCACACTGCTGTGGTCGCATAGCTTAGTCCATCTTCCCCTCCTGAACAGAGTTAATATCCCCTGGCCCTGGGGGTATTTTAACAGCAAGTTGAAAGAAATGTGGAGAAGGAAAAGCTCCCTACCCCCAGTCAGAGCCCCTTTGAGGTCTCCTGCCAGCTTCCCTGGTGGTTCAGATGGTAAAGAACCTGCCTGCAATGTGGGAGACCTGGGTTCGACCCCTGGGTTGGGAAGACCCCCTGGAAAAGGGCGTGGAAACCCACTCCAGTATTCTGGCCTGGAGAAGCCCCATGGACAGAAGAGCCTGATGGGCTACAGTCCATGGGGTCGCAAAGAGTCGGACACTACTAAGCAACACAGCACAGTAGAGTCAGCTCTCTCTGACCTCTTAGACTCCAAGGCATTCTTGCCCAGACCCACCATATTGATCAGGCTCTGCCTCCTAAATCGGAACCCAGGGTTCTTCGGTCCCCTTCCCCTCTCGCCTTTCTGCATCTTCATTAGACTTGGTGAGGAAAGATTGGGAAAGCGTTGTCGGGATTCTGTGAATCGACAACAATTCTATGGAATTCTTTCCAACAAAGACATTAATGTGACCCTTGTTTTGGGCTAAACCGGGTGGGAGGCCTTGATTGGCTAAGCAAGATGAAAGGATGGGGCCATTCTGTCCTGAGAGCTCTCTGCTCCCCAGACACAGACCATGTACTTGCCCCTCCACACTCCCACTCTGGGTGTGTTTGCTGCCTGCACCGTGCCCCCACCTTGGGACGATAAGGCTGAGTCCATGAACCCTCCTCTTCCTCCGTGCTTGCCAGCATGTTGCACACATCTCCACCTTCCAAGGCTCTGAGCATGCATCTGGTGATAGGTGGGCTTTTGGTCTCTTCCACTGCACCAGGTGACCCACCTAGGGTTCCTCCCCAGCCCCACCACACAGAAGGAAAGGACGAGGGAAGGTGGTAATTAAGTGTTGCTTCCTGAAAGTCGTCCCCCAGTGGCTCAGTGGTAAAGAATCTGCCTGCAGTGCAGGCAGCGCAGGTTCAATCTCTGGGTCAGGAAGATCCCTTGGAGAAGGACATGGCAACCCACTCCAGTATTCTTGCCTGGAGAATCCCATGGACAGAGGCGTTGGGCAGGCTACAGTCTGTGGGGTCCCAAAGAGTCAGACATGACTGAAGTGACTGGGCATGCGCGCATCATGAAGAGGGGAAGGGAATTGTAGGAGAACGGAAGGATGAGGGGACATCAGTTTAGTTCAGTCGCTCAGTCGTGTCCGATTCTTTGTGACCACATGGATTGCAGCACGCCAGGCTTTCCTGTCCATCACCAACACCCGGAGCTTACTCACTCATGTTCACCGAGTCGGTGATGCCATCCAACCATCTCATCCTCTGTCCTCCCCTTCTCCTCCTGCCTTCAATCTTTCCCACCATCAGAGTCTTTTCCAATGAGTCAGTTCTTCACACTAGGTGGCCAAAGTATTGGAGTTTCACTGGCCACTTGAAACAAACTTCCAGGGAAAGAAATGGCTTTGGCAGCGCCTTCTTAAGTCTTCAAAAGCAGGTGGGACCCCTGAGGCTACGGTCACACCAAGAAGACACCCTCGGGCAGAGCAGACTGTCAGATTCTATCTGCAGTACTCAAAGGCATCCAGAGCCCATAGAGAGAGAGAAGGATTTCTGTCTGACCCTGTGCAGCACCCCAGCGCTCCCTGGAATGATATTAACTGTGTTCCCTCTCACATCCTCCCTGATTCCATATTCAGCTGTGAGCAGCAGCAGGGCCAAGACCCCTGAAGGGCTTCTTCTCGTGGCTCAGTGCTGGGCTCCTGAGTCAGGCCGCCCCTTCCTGAGTGTGTCTGTGGACCCAGCACTTAACCTCTCAGAGCGTCAGGTTCTCATTTTGAAAGTTGGTGGGACACAGGCCTCCGCTGTTCTAAGGAGCGGTGAGAGGCCACATCAGGAGCACTGTGCCTCTGGGCGGCGTCATCTCACTTAGTCCACACTGAACTCCCAACTGAAGGGGAATGGGCACTCAGAGAGATTACAAGGCACCTCCGGGGCTCCAGCCAGCAGGTGGGAGAGCCAGGATTTGGACTCAGCCCTTCTGTCCAGCCCTGGGGACAGGAAGGGTCCCAGGAAGAGCCACCGCCAAGCCTCTTCTCTTCCCCCCTAGTGGGCTCTGGAGCCCTCCCTGCTGTAGCCCTGGCTCCCAATCGGTGGTCTTAAGTGGCCGCACATTGGGACTCAAGAGGCTCCCTGTGCACCCCACCCCGACCCCCACCCACAGGGATCCCAGCGAGGTTTCCAGGGAGCGCGGGCACATAAAAGCCTCTCTGTTCAGTCAATCCCAAAGGTAATCAACCCTGAATATTCATTGGAAGGACTGATGCTGAAGCTGAAGCTCTAATACTTTGGCCACCTGATGTGAAGAGCTGACTCATTGGAAAAGACCCTGATGCTGGGAAAGACTGAGGGCAAGAAAAGAAGGGGGCACAGAGGATGAGATGGTTTGATGGCATCACTGACTCGATAAACATGAGTTTGAGCAAGCTCCAGGAGTTGGTGATGGACAGGGAGGCCTGGCGTGCTGCAGTCCGTGAGGTTGCAAACATTAGGCATGATTTAGGGACTGAACACTGAAAAGGTGATGGCACCCCACTCCAGTACTCTTGCCTGGAAAATCCCATGGACGGAGGAGCCTGGTAGGCTGCGGTCCTTGGGGTCGCAAAGAGTTAGACTCAACTCAGCGACTTCCCTTTCACTTTTCACTTTCACACATTGGAGAAGGAAATGGCAACCCACTCCAGTGTTCTTGCCTGGAGAATCCCAGGGACGACGGAGCCTGGTGGGCTACCATCTATGGGGTCACACAGAGTCGGACACGACTGAAGTGACTTAGCAGCAGCAGGAACTGAACGACAGCAGCAACATCCCCTCCCCCAACCTGAACCCTCTGCTCATTGATCCTGAGTCACCATCACTCACTCCTGTGTTTCCTGAAGCTTTCCAGCTCCCCTTCCTTGGATTCCACATGGGCTTCTCCTCCCAGCTCTCAGTCGCTTCTCTCCCCATCACTCTCTTGCCATCTCAACTCTCAGACACTCTCTGGGTGTTCTCGGGAGTGCACCTCCACGGACATGGCCAATGACCCATACAACCTCAGCTCAGGTGCCCCACCGCCCGGCAGAGGTCCAGACCCGTGGAGCCGATGGGAATGTTCCACCTGGTGTCCCTCCAGCACCCCTGCAGCCTCCATTCACCCATAGCTGAGCTCTCCTCACTCCCAGCTGGTGGCTCCTCCCTTGCCTGTGTGACTGCCGCCTCCCACCCAAAACAGAGAAGCAGAGTTATCCTTCCTTCTGGTGCCTCATGTGGAAAGAGTAACCAGATCTCGCTCGCTCTTTCAACTTTCTCAGCATCTTTCTCTTACATCACCTCCTCTCCATTTCTTCTTCTCTAGCTTAAGCCTCCTCACCTCTCACCTGGACCACTGAAGCTTTATCCTTGTGGTTTCCTAAATCCGGGTCCAGTCTTGTGGCTGCCAACCTGGCTTCACTTCCTGCATCGAGGGTGGACCATTCCACCCCAAAATCAACTTGAGGTCTAATGTAGCTGCCCTGGGCTGGGTGCTAGGGAATTGATACGAACAAACATCACTCTTTTTTCAAGAAGCTCAAAGCTTCTATGGCAATAGCAAGGAAAGGATGGACCGCCTTACAAATTATACACTATAGCAGATATAGCAAATGGCACAAGTAGGAGCACCTGGGGTGCCTTGACAGGGTCTCTGGGGCCTGGGAAGGCTTTTTGGAGGGACTGTGGGCTGAGACGAGTGATGCCCTTCTCAAGGGCACAGGCTGACGTCCAAACTCTCCAGTTGGCCTCTAAGAACCTTTGTGAGCTTGACCCTGGCTCCCCCAGGCTCATTTTCACCCCCATCACATACACACACACACACACACACACACACCAGACATGCTCAGCCACCACGTGGCAGTGGGTGGGGGTGCATCTCTCTGCCATTCGGCCCCGGCACAACATCTTGCATCAAGAATCGTGTCAATTTGTGAGCTTGCAAATCGGCACTTAGCTCTCATGCCAAAGTCCACAGTCCTAAGTTTTGGTGGCAGAAAGACATTGCTGAAAATAATTGTGCCTGGCAGCACTGGGCCGATTCCAAAAGCCGTCCGGTGCTCCAGTGCACGCGGAGGCTTGGGCCGCTCTACACTGCAGCCAGATGCCTCTATATCCTGCCCAATTAATCCAGAATGAGCTGGACTGTGATCATGTACATTCACAACAACCTGCTCCTGAAAGAAGGACCCCGAAGCTGCGTCCCGGTCCCTGCCCCTCCGCTTGCCCGTCTCTCCCCCTTATATCACTCGCCTGAGGGCCCTGCCCCTGCCAGCGCCCCGCAGGTAGATGGGCCCAGGTTACGGCGAGAAGCGCCAGCCCCACCAGCAAACTGGCAGCAGAGACCCCCGCGCTGCCAGCCATTAGTCACTGATTCCATTCCTGCTGGCTCCAGCAGGCAACAATTGCAGGCTCCTGCTTGCTGCCTCTCCCGGGAAGGGGTCCGCGCTCCGAGCCCTTTCCTGGAAGTGGCTCTGGCCCATTCCATGTGGTTGAAACTCCGAAGGCATTCCCAAGGCCTGGCTTCTGCAGGCAGGGACCTGTTTCTCCATCTCGGCGATCCTCAAAGAACCAGAAAGATGAGGCCAAAGCGGGGAAGGAAAAAAGAAGAAAACCACCCCTGAGTACCCATCCGGTGTTCCTCACTATGGTTCCCACCTGGAAGGATGCTGCCCTTCTTCACTCTTGTTAACACGCAAACCAGAAGCACAGAGAGGGTAGAACAGTGTGTAAGGCAGCCCAGCCTGTGGGCAAGCTCAGGCGAGCGTTCTGACTCCATCATCCCTCCTGCTTCCCATCATTCAAGCCTTTTACCATGGGTGGGAGGAGGCATCAGACCAGACATCTTTGTCCATCTAAGTCTCATCATCAGCCGTGTTCAGAGGCCTTCTACCTCCCTCCTTTCCTTTCCCCTTTTCTTGGTTCCATTCCTCCCAAGATCTCAAGGGTCCCCTTCCCTGCCATCCCAGTCCCCGCCACCCTCCATTTCTGGCTACTCTTGGAGCTCAGAGAACGTCTGACTCCATAAAGTGCATCCGGGCCTGGCGGATGGCTGGAAGCATCCCAGAGCTTGCAGGGGAGTCATCATTAAGAAATAAATGACCCGAGACACCGTTCACGTTGCATTCCTCCCAGGAACTCAGAAACTTTGGTGAACTGCCTTGAGTTGAGCTTTTGAGGGAGGTTGTTCTTTTTCTTCTTCCTTTTTCTTTTCCCTCCACGCTGTCCACACTGAACAAGCCGCCAAGGATCTGAGTCTGGCATCACCTCCTCCATGCCCACTGGATACTGGCAGGTGTAACCTCGTCCCCACCTGCTTCCTTCTAGCACCTTCTGCCCTTGCTCTGTCACTCTACCCTGCAGCTTCATCGCATGCCCACCTCTACCTCCATCGCTTCCAAGAGACCGAACCTGTCTTTTGGACCCCACCTCGACCAATAGTGGTACCCCACATTCCCCTCGCACAAGCCCCCGAAGTCCTGTTATTCTCTGGACAGTGTGTGGAGCAGGCAGAGGAGAGAGGCAGGGAGGAGGCAGAGGAGGAAGGGGATGGGATGCTGACTCGTCCCCCAAGACAGCCAGCATCCAAGTCGAGCACGCTTTCAAAGTGGGGGGTTGACTCCAGTCCACTGGGCTTCTGGCAGCCTCGTCAGCCATCCAAGACCCGGAGGGGCTGGCCCGTTTCAGGCCGCTCTGGCACGAGGTCTCCCCACTCACACAGAAAGTCACTCCAACAATTAAGCTTGGTCCCTTTGTTCCCTCCCCTTCC
Organism: Madoqua kirkii; assembly: GCA_006408675.1. Classification (NCBI taxonomy): domain Eukaryota; kingdom Metazoa; phylum Chordata; class Mammalia; order Artiodactyla; family Bovidae; genus Madoqua; species Madoqua kirkii. The sequence goes on along the minus strand of SJYC01133738.1, from coordinate 19,567 downwards.
TCTGCCGCTCCCCAGCCCTCCCTCTCCTTCCCTGCAAACGCCGTGTCCCGCTGTGCCGGGTGCGCTGCCGCCCTCCGCGTCAGGCCGCCTCGCAGTGGTGCTGCGGAGCCGTGGAGAGGAGCTAATTGCATTTGTTGTCACCTCCCGAAGCTGCCAGGAGCTCACGTCTGCTCTGGTTACAGATGAAGACATCACGGTGACAGGCTCAGAGACAGCTCAGCTGGCATCCCAGGCCACTAATAGAGCCATGTTGATTTAATGTCCGAGTGGAGAGGTGCAGACAAGCTGTTCAAGTTTTCCCTTCCAAACAAAGCAGGGATACACCATCCGTCATCTGTGGATCAGTAAATAAGCATCCGTGGGCCTCCAGGAGCTCTTAACCACCGCCACAAAAGAATGACAAACTCTTTTAAATGGGGAGACAGGACTTTGAAACTAAGCATTTCTCTGGTTTATGACGCTGCCCTCGGGGAGCCCGGCTAATTCCACCAAACATAAATTTTACTTAACGATGTGATTATGAATGAATCCTATTAGCCTTAACATCGCCCGCTCCTTCAAGGTATGCCCTGATGGGCTCCGGTATGGTGGGGGAGCAGGCGGAGAGGCACCGGTGAAGATGAGAAGACCTGTTTATTTTCAGGGAGTCATCCATCTGGTCCATAGGCATTTAAAGTCCACTGGGCTTCTGGCAGCCTCGTCAGCCATCCAAGACCCGGAGGGGCTGGCCCGTTTCAGGCCGCTCTGGCACGAGGTCTCCCCACTCACACAGAAAGTCACTCCAACAATTAAGCTTGGTCCCTTTGTTCCCTCCCCTTCCTCTGCCGCTCCCCAGCCCTCCCTCTCCTTCCCTGCAAACGCCGTGTCCCGCTGTGCCGGGTGCGCTGCCGCCCTCCGCGTCAGGCCGCCTCGCAGTGGTGCTGCGGAGCCGTGGAGAGGAGCTAATTGCATTTGTTGTCACCTCCCGAAGCTGCCAGGAGCTCACGTCTGCTCTGGTTACAGATGAAGACATCACGGTGACAGGCTCAGAGACAGCTCAGCTGGCATCCCAGGCCACTAATAGAGCCATGTTGATTTAATGTCCGAGTGGAGAGGTGCAGACAAGCTGTTCAAGTTTTCCCTTCCAAACAAAGCAGGGATACACCATCCGTCATCTGTGGATCAGTAAATAAGCATCCGTGGGCCTCCAGGAGCTCTTAACCACCGCCACAAAAGAATGACAAACTCTTTTAAATGGGGAGACAGGACTTTGAAACTAAGCATCTCTCTGGTTTATGACGCTGCCCTCGGGGAGCCCGGCTAATTCCACCAAACATAAATTTTACTTAACGATGTGATTATGAATGAATCCTATTAGCCTTAACATCGCCCGCTCCTTCAAGGTATGCCCTGATGGGCTCCGGTATGGTGGGGGAGCAGGCGGAGAGGCACCGGTGAAGATGAGAAGACCTGTTTATTTTCAGGGAGTCATCCATCTGGTCCATAGGCATTTAGTAAGCACCTACTATGTGCTGGGCACTGGGGGGACAGGATGCAGGGCCTGCACGAGGAGGGGTGAGTGGATACAGAAACAGGGACTCACAGCCAGACCTCTCGGTGTGTGGAGGAGACAAAAGAAGGGGAGCGAGGACAGGAGCTAAGGGGAAATGCCATCCTTTTTGAGTGTCTGGAATCAGCTCCCAGGAGAAGAGGCATCAACTCTAGTGTCCACTTTCAGAGGAGCAGGTGGAGGGGGAATTTGCCACATCTGACTCTGTTCCGGGTGGCTGGAGTCTGTGATGATGGTGTTACTTAAGGAGACCACTCCCCTCTGTCACCTGGCTGGCCCAGTGGGCCAAGGACGTACAGTCATTTCTCTCCAGCCCCCTTGTGACCCATGCATGGTCCTCATCAGCCTGTGGTTTCAGAGCGGTGCATGAGTCCCACAGGGTAAGGACTGAAGGGTGCTGTGGCTCCTGAGGTCGGAGTGGTGGGAGTGGGGGCCCATGAGGGGTCTGGTCTGGGAGCTCAGACTGTCTACCAGCACGTCAGCCCCCACCGTGGGCTGGGGTCAGTCCCCTGACTCCCCGTCACACCTGAGGGTCCACATGACGTTTCTCAAGGGAGTTCTCCCAGACCAGACACATGCCAGGCTACTAACCCCCCGTGGATGATTCTCAGTGATGAAGCCCAAGCAGAAAGGTCTTGCTAACCCCTTGTGGACCACTGATGGAGCCCAAGCAAGAAGGTTTTGCTAACCCCCCATGGACCATTCTCAGTGATGGAGCCCAAGCAGAAAGGTCTTACTAACCAACTGTGGACCATTGATGGAGCCCAAGCAGGAAGGTCTTGCTAACCCCCCGAGGACCATTCTCAGTGATGGAGTCCAAGCAGGAATGTTGAAGTCAGAGTGGACACTGGCAAGCTGGACATCCCCCTCAGGCTCTGGCATCAGAATGCCCGGCCCAGAGCCCCTCTCTCTGTCCCTGCTCCTGGCTCTCTCTAGGCCCTCACTCCAAGAACCCACCTGCCCCTCCCTTCTTCAGCCCTGACCCCTAATGGCCCAATGGGAACAGTTAGAAGGGGCCCCTCAACTCAACATAAGGGAGTCCTCAGGGCCCGTCCAAACTGGAGGACCATCCAAAACCCATCCTGGGAAGGGATCTACCCCACAACCAAGGAAGCAAACCCTGGCAGAGGATCTTGACATGAGCACAGAACCACGGAGAGGAGCCCCCATGTCTTGAGAAAGACCTCCCTCTCCCTCAGCAGAGTTGTCCCCCACTCCCAACCACCCCACAGTTATAGAAAAGTGGACAAACTCCACATAGCCTCAGACTGCAGCTTGGAAAATAAACTGATCTCAAACATGCTGGGGAAGGAGCCAGGGGTCACCCACATACCCACAGGTATTTCCCAAGTGCATCCCAACACAGCACATGACATCTGGGCAGAGCTGCCTCAAAGGAGGAAACCCGACAATATTAACACTGCACCCCTGCAGCAGTCCTCATGGGAATGGGGAGAGCAAAGGAGAGAGGACCAAAAAACCAAGACTCTGGCCTGCAGGGAGGTGCAACCTCTCTGGAAAGAAAAGAAAATTCCTCCTTGAACACGAGCATGGCAACTCAATAAAACAAGATAGTAATGCAATGGGAAGAGATGAAGAGGGAGATTGCTGGGACCTAAGGGAAAAGACTGAAGCAAAAACACTGAGACAAGAGTCCAAACTTTTTAAACAATGAGGAACAGAAGACACACTCAAAACCAAAACTGTCAGTGTAATGGAAAAGGTTGAGAAAATCAGTGAATGCAGACGAAGGAGATCAAAGTAATTAAAGATAAGTTAGTAGGAAAACCATAAAAATAGTACAACATAATAAATGTGTGCCCCAGAGCAAACAACCCCACAACAGAGCAGAAGATGCATTTAAAGAAATAATACAAGAAAGTCTCTCTTAAATGGATATGTTTATCAATGTATCAAAGAATATATATTTATATGGATTCCCTGGTGGCTCAGACAGTAAAGAATCTGCCTGCAATGCAGGAGACCTGGGTTCAGTCCCCAGGTTGGGAAGATCCTCTGGAGAAGGGAATAGCTACTCACTCCAGTATTCTTGCCTGGAGAATTCTATGGACAGAGGAGCCTAGTGGGCTATAGTCCATGGGCCCACAAATAGCTGGACACAGTTAACACTTTCACTTTATACACACACACACACACACACACACACACACACACACGTTCAGAGTTCCAGAAAAACTTAACTCAGAGCCATCAACAAAGAAACACTGCCTGTTTACACTCTAGAGCATCAAAAATAAAAATGAGTTAGTTGAAGGTCAAGATGGTAAAAGCAAACCACCCGCAGAGAGAAACAATATCTCACTGACCAGAGACTTGTCTGCAGCTACATTCAGTGCCAGAAAGTGCCAGAGAAACGGCTCTGGGGCTCTAGAGCAGCCAGGAGAAGTATAATCTGAAAAGATGCTGTGAATATGTGAACATCGCCGTAACAGGAGGTAGTCTTGAACATGAAACTCCATGACTAGAGCAACCTGAGCCCTTGAAAAACTGACTTCTCCTCGTAATCAGTCAATTCAAACAAGAAACCACAAGAGCAAGAATTACGGTGGCAGCATCAGTGGCAGAGATTGGATCCATCTGAATACAGAACTAAGATTCAACAACCTTCGTTCTTAGAAGACACTTAGCTTTAGAAGAGACTTAGTATCGTGAGATATTGGAAATGGAGAAGGGAGGCTGGTCACCCTTCGAGCTGGGAGGCCAGTGGGTAGCCTAAGTTGATGTGTGGAGGTTCTTGCCATTGGAAAGGAGAAGGGAAACCAGTTTCAGGAACTCGACCTAAATGGTAGTAAGAGAAGAAAATAATTTAAAATTCATGAGAACAAAGACAGCAGGGATGACTACCCAGGCAGTGAGAGATGTCAACAAAACGTTGGAAGATGGGAAGTCGCCGTATCGGTGGTTAACAGCACACCAGAGAGCTGAAATTCTATTGATTTCAAGGGGTGGAGAGGAGGATCTGCAACAAGAAGCAAGTCAGGTCCCCCTACAGAAGCCTAGTCAGAACCAGGATTCAGAAGGGCCAAGGATGACTGAAGACTGGAGGCTCAGATGTGGCTGAAGACAGAGGACAGGTTGAAAAGTCAGAAAATGGACAGCAAGCCCATCGGCTGTCCCGGTCACCTGGGCCTGAGGGGTTTCCTGAGATGTAGGACTTTTGATGCTAAAACCAAGATGGTCCCAGGCAAACCAGATATCCTTCCCTACCCCTGTCTTGTGTGCCTAGGAAACTGACCCAGGAAAAGACTGGAATCAAGCTCCCTTGTGACAAAAATGAACCAGGTTGTGTGTGGTTCAACAACCCAGGCACAGCAAAGACTCTACTGAAAATAGGGGCTGAAGAGAAGGTTTGATGAGACACTTAGTCCCCTGTCCTCACTTGGTTCAGACTCTTGGCAGCTGGACTTACGCCCCAGCCTGTCCTCTGCACATGGTCCTGCCCCCAGTAGGAGATTTGAAGATACCCCCTTGAGGACTGTGTCCAAGAGGAAAGATCTACAGATACTGACAACTGGGAACTCCCAAGAGAAGGACCCGATCACCACCCAGTCATCATCTATGAGAAACACCAGCTCTGCACCCAGAGCTTCCACGCAGCATTTTAGTGCCTCACTCTTAACTATGGACGGACAGGCAAGGATCACCACACACAATCATCAGAACAGAAGGAAAGCCTTTAAGAGAAAGGTAGGAAAGAAAGGACTCCCCTGGTAGCTCAGAGGAATGCAGGAGACCCAGGTTTGATTCCTGGGTCAGGAAGATTCCCTGGAGAAGAGAATGGTTACCCTTTCCAGTATGCTTGCCTGGAGCATTTCATGGAAAAAGGAAGAAAATAATTATAAGGAAACAGCCAAAGAAATCATAGAAAAATAGAAAAATACCACATCTGATAAATTAAGACTGGATGCTAACAAAACAACAACAATAAAAGGAACAAGCAGAGGGTAAAAGTTAAAAGGGGCTTCAGTGGCTCGGCTGGTAAAGAATCCACCTGCAAAGTGGGAGACCTGAGTTCAGTCCCTGGGTTGGGAAGATCCCCGGCAGAAGGGAAAGGCAATCCACTCCAGTTTTCTGGGCTGGAGAATTCCATGGACTATGTAGCCCACGGGGTTGCAAAGAGTTGGACACGACTGAGTGACTTTCACTTTCTAAGTTAAAAGCACAACTGAAGAAATTTAAACGTCAATAAACAGCTCAGAAGGCAAAGTTGAGAAAACTTCATCAAAAAAGAAAAGCAAGACTGGGAACTATAGTCAATTTTCTGTGATAAATCATAATGGAAAAGAATATGAAAAAGAACATATATTTGTAACTGAACCACTTTGCTATATGGCAGAAATTAAGCACAACATTGTAAATCAACTATACTTCAATAAAGATTTTTAAAAAACAAGCAAGAAAATCAGAAATGCAGTCGCAGCCCAAACTTAACATGCCAAAATGGTTAACACTAGCTATCTGTTACTCTCTTCTTTGTCATTTTGTGTATTTTCCAAATTTCCCACAATAGACACATATCAGTTTTACAGTCAGAAGAAAGAATATAGAGACACATAGCTGAAAGCCTGCGATCATACAGGAGGCAGCATGCTGGGGTCTCCAGGTGGGGGTGCTGGATGGCCTGGGGAGGGGGGCTGCCAAAGGCCCCTCCCTCCCATGGGCTCCCACATCCCTGGACAGCAGGGAAGCGGGTTCCAGAATCTTCCTGGCTGGGCATGGGCCTGGCAGAACTGGGCCTGCGGGGCGCTGGGAAGGGGGCCGCCAGTTGGACAGGCACAGAAGGGGAGGAAGAGCTTGGATTTAGATGAGATGGGTCACTGTGCTCCACATCCATGAAAATCCAAACAGGAGGGATGCCAAAGAAATGCCTGGGAGCTGCCAAGGTGGGAAGAACTAGGTGGCAGTGCCTTTGTGTAAGCGAGGAGGGTTGAAGCATCTCTCCCCTCTCTCACCAAGACTTTGCTCTGTGCTTTCATTCAGCAAAGCGAGAGCAAACATCTTCTCTGCGCCAGGCCTTTGCTCACATCACATACACAGTCGTGGGCAAGGCCCGGGCCTCAAAGCAGACATATGAGCCAGAACTCCATCTAAGGCCCCTGGTGCTCTGACTCCACAGGGGCACTGGGGGTGTGGGGGTCCACAATGAGAGAGGAGGGGGCACCAGCTCCTCTAATAATTCCTTTAGGCAAGAAAGTATTTTGAAAGAGACTACAAAGGTAGAGGACGACAACGATCATGGTCACTGTGAACCTCGGTATGCATGAGAAAGACCATGGCAATGACCTCCCAGTCACACATTATCGCCTCCATGTCCCCCAGAAGACTCAGAGGGTCAAACAAGTGGCCTGGGCTGCCCAGCTGTATAGCGCAGACTCCCCCCTTCCCGGGCAGCCTGAGTCCTCCTGCCAGGCTCCACGCCTCCCACTACGCTGCCTAGTACATGCCTGCTAAGTTGCTTCACTCGTGTCTGACTCTGTGAGACCCCGTGGACTGTAGCCCGCCAGGCTCCTCTGTCCATGGGATTCTCCAGGCAAGCATACGCTGGCTAGAGGACTTTGCACTTCATCCACAGAGGCAGCAGGGACAGCAGAGGTCAGTCTAGAGACCCACGCCTACCTCGGGCTCGCCTCGTCACATCCCCCTCCCCAGGCTGTGGACACCATCTTTCAGGCTGGCCCTGGAATGGCAGGAGGCAGCTGGGTCATTGCGCCCAATGCAGCGTCTGAAGAATGACTGAGCTCGGTGGGGGGAGGGGCAGAGAAAGGAGGATATTTCTTCATTTCTTTGGCTGCCTTGGGTCTCAGTTGTGACACACAGGCTCTCTAGTCGTGGCCCTCGGGGTCAGTAGTTGCAGCACATGATCTTGCATGTGGAATCTTAGCTCCCCAACCAGTGATCAAACCCATGTTCCCCTCATTGGAAGGTGGATGCTTAACCACCAGACCAGCAAGGAAGTCCCAGGAATGGACTTTGTCCATTGCAGGGACAGGTACGTGGGCCACCTCCCAGGGGGTCCTCCTGAGATCCACTGGGGACATATGGGGCTACCGACCTCACTATTGCTGGTTTGAAGGCCTCATTAAAGGAGTGGAAACATCCACCCATCCATCCTGCCGACCACCTCTCAGAGTCACCTGCACCAGGAGTGAGGATAGCGGTGGACAGCATGGTGCTGACCCCTGCCCCACGGAGATGACCCAGGAGGGAGCCAGAGCCCGAAATGAATTGTGTGGTAAGGGCTTTAAAGGACAAACACACAAAAAGATGCTCATCTGCGGGTGTCAGGGAAGGATGTTCAGAGCAAGTGACGATGGTAGTGAACCTCACAGAATGGGAGGAACAGCTGGGAGGGGTGACGCGAAAGGGAGAGACTGTTCCAGGCAGCGGGAAGGGGTGAGCTTAGGTCCAGAGGTGGAGAGAGGAGGTGCGGAGGAGAGGAAGGAGCTGAGCGGGCGTGTGGGTGTGGCTGAGGGGGCGGGGGCGGGAGACCGTCCTTGTCCTGCATCCTGCGTACCAGCCCTGGCAGCTCTGCCCAGGATTGGGGCTTTTACTAGACGGGAGTTTGGAGTTAGGAGCTGCGTCCGCCGAGTGACACTGGTAAGCACTTTTGCATCTCTCTGGGCCTTGATGTCCTTGTATGTTGAAAGGGTAATTGTACAGCAGCTCTTTGTACCCTCAGACGAGGCTCCAAACCCAGGAGATGAGCTCTCAGGCGTGGGAGAGGAAGCCCAGCACCCCCATCTCGGGGAAGAGAGGGACCTGCCTCCAGGGAGCGAGTGCCCTAAGGCGCCAGGACCAAGCAGCGGCCCAGGCGCAGCTTGAAGCCTGGCTCTGCCTCTGCCGGTTCATTTCCCTCAGCCTTGGGCTTCTCATCTGGAAAATGGGGACAATGATACCTACCAGCAGGAGGTCATTAAGACCGGTCCCGAAGGAGGACAAGCACAGCCACAGTGTCTACCACGGCTTCCACCAGGCCTGCAGCGTGGGGAAGCTGCAGGGAGGACTAGGGAAGAGCTCGCTTTAGATGGCGGGAGGAGGGCCGCGGATGCAAGGTCCAGCCAGCGCCTCTCCCCAGCCGCCCATGGGCACCCAGCCGCTGGAGGACCACCAGGAAAATGGCTGCAAACGCAGCACATCCCAGATCCCCCTCCTAGTCTATCCTTGTAAAGATCACCTCTGAGTGAGATAGTCTGAGGGACCGAGTGACCTTGCTCTGACCCTGAGTCTCAGCCCTGGCCCTTGGGGGTCTCCCGGGCTGTCTCCCACTGCCCACCACTGGGGACAAGGGGAGACCTGGCTCCTTCCTGTACCTCCCTGAAAACATCCGAATCTGGCTGTAACTTTCTCCAAAGCTTAACTAACCACCAAGGCAGGACAGTGGAGAACAAACACAGAAGCTGCGAGGCAGGAATCAGGTCCACCTGACCCAATGACAAAAGCAGTGATTTGACAGTGGATGTGGGCATCATCAAGAGGAAGGAGTTTCTTCCACTGAGTGGTCAGGGAGCTCTCCGAAATGACATTTAAGACTTCTCACACCTGAGACAGAGCCCTCAGGTGGAATGAAGGAAGAAGGCACCCTGCAGAGAAAATAGCTTAGGCAAAGGTCCTGAGGCAGGACTGGGCTTGGCTCATCTAAGAAAAAGAAAGTTGAAAAGCAGGGTGCACAGAATGCATGAATGAGAATGGAAGGGGTTGACCTAGGAGGAGCCAGAACTCTCAAGGTTTGCAAGCCTTGTGCAACAGTCACCTGCTGCTATGTAATAAAATGCCCCAAAACCTGGTGCCTTAAAACAGCCACGGTCATTTCTTTTTGTCAGGGATATGTAGTTTGGACAGAGCTTGGCAGGGAAGGCTTGTCCCTACTCCACATGGTATCCCGGGGGCAGCTGGATGGGGTGATGAAGCGTTCCTTCCCAGAATGGTCACTCACGTGCAGGCTCCAGTTCTGGGCTACAGGCCTGCATCCCATTCCACATGGGCCTTTCCAGGAGCTGCTCAGGTTTGCTCCCAGGGTGGTGGCTAGGCTCCAAGAGTGAGTGTCCCAGGAGAACCAGCTGGACCCCCTGTGAAACAGTCTACCCTCAGAAGGCACGTCCTCTCCACCATAGGCCAATGTTCACCCAGATTCAAAAGGGAGAAAAAAGCCCCACCTTTCAATGAGACAACTGTCAGGGCTCCATGGTTAGAAGAGCATGCGGGATGGGATTCCGGGTCACGGTCAGTTTGGGAAAAGCCCAGCTGCCTCACCGTGGCAAGGAGTTTGGGCTTCACTGAACATGAGAAGTTCAGTGTGGCTGGCAGACATAAGACCACCTCCGGAGAAGATCGTGTGAATGCCTGCGTGGAGAGTGGACTGGAGGGGCTGAGCACAAGCATCGTGGGGGGTACAGCCATCATCCAGGTGGAGTCTCGATGGCAGATTTGTCCCCCTGCAAGCAAGGGCTTCCCTGGCGGCTGTTCATTGATCGATTTAATCTCCAGGCTTTCTCTCCACTCCATTTCTAAAAAGGCAGTTTTCAATAAAACTGAAATACAATCAGATCAAGCAGGAGGCTAGAGTTGTCTAGCTGATGCTTCCCAGGCAGCGCAGTGCTTAAGAATCCGCTTGACAATGCAGCAGACATGGGTTTGATCCCTGGGTCCGGAAGATGCCCTGGGGAAGGAAATGGCAACCCACTCTGGTATTCTTGCCTGGAGAATCTCATGGACAGAGGAGCCTGGTGAGCTACAGTCCATGGGGTCACAAAGAGTTGGACACGACTGACAACGAAACAGCAGCAAAGCAGGGGAGGGGCTTTGGTTTACAGGCACACACGGTGACTGGGCTCTGTGGCAGGCCACGGTGGGCATTCATGTATGGGCTGCTTGGAGGTCTAGAGTGGGGCGGTGGTGACCTGCTGAGGGATTTAAAGCAAGGAAGAAATATGGCCAGGAATATGTTTTAAAGTGAGCTGTTGGAGAATACTGGATCTGCGACAAGACTCAATCTGGCCTGTGTAGAAATGGCCTAGGGCAGTGGCTTCCAACCTTTTAGGCATCAGGGACTGGTTTCATGAAAGACATTTTTTTCCATGGACCAATGCATGGCAGGGGGGAGTGCTGAGGAGACGGTTTCAGGATGATTCACGTGCATTACGTTTACTGTGCACGTTATTTCTGTTATGACCACGTGACTGCATGGTGCTGTAGTAGCCAATGATCCCCAGATCTCACAGCAGCCTCGCAGCGGCAAGCGTTTATTTCTTACCTGCATTTCATGCAGGCTTCAGGTTGGCTGGGGCTCTGTGCTGGCATCTCCTTTACTTTTGGATCTAGCCTCCATGTGTGACAGCGCTTCCTCAAGGCAGAGGGAGAAGATGACGGGAAACCTGTAATGTTAAATATATCACCTCTGCTGGCATGCTGTTGACCAGAGCAAATCCCTCACCAAGCTCAAGGTCAGTGGAGAGGGGAGGTGCATTGCAAGCCAGGTGGCAAGGGAGGCAGGGGATGTATAATCCTCTGGAAGGAAAGGAGAATGAAGACCGTCTACCAGTCGCCCCATCTGGTAACACCTATGAAGCACAAGCTGGAATCAAGATTGCTGGAAGAAATATAAATAACCTCAAGTATGCAGACAACACTACCCTTATGGCAGAAAGTGAAGAACTAAAGAGTCTCTTGATGAAAGTGAAAGAGGAGAGTGAAAAAGTTGGCTTAAAGCTCGACACTCAGAAAACGAAGATCATGGCATCCCAGTCCCATCACTTCATGGCAAATAGATGGGGAAACAGTGGCAGACTTTATTTTGGGGGCTCCAAAATCACTGCAGATTTTGACTGCAGCCCCAAAATTAAAAGACACTTGCTCCTTGGAAGAAAACTTATGACCAATCTAGATAGCATATTCAAAAGTAGAGACATTACTTTGCCAACAATGGTCCGTCTAGTCAAGGCTATGGTTTTTCCAGTAGTCATGTATAGATGTGAGAGTTCGACTATAAAGAAAGCTGAGTGCTGAAGAATTGATGCTTTTGAACTGTGGTGTTGGAGAAGACTCTTGAGAGAATGAAAGACATTTTTTTCCATGGACCAATGCATGGCAGGGGGGAGTGCTGAGGAGACGGTTTCAGGATGATTCACGTGCATTACGTTTACTGTGCACGTTATTTCTGTTATGACCACGTGACTGCATGGTGCTGTAGTAGCCAATGATCCCCAGATCTCACAGCAGCCTCGCAGCGGCAAGCGTTTATTTCTTACCTGCATTTCATGCAGGCTTCAGGTTGGCTGGGGCTCTGTGCTGGCATCTCCTTTACTTTTGGATCTAGCCTCCATGTGTGACAGCGCTTCCTCGAGGCAGAGGGAGAAGATGACGGGAAACCTGTAATGTTAAATATATCACCTCTGCTGGCATGCTGTTGACCAGAGCAAATCCCTCACCAAGCTCAAGGTCAGTGGAGAGGGGAGGTGCATTGCAAGCCAGGTGGCAAGGGAGGCAGGGGATGTATAATCCTCTGGAAGGAAAGGAGAATGAAGACCGTCTACCAGTCGCCCCATCTGGTAACACCTATGAAGCACAAGCTGGAATCAAGATTGCTGGAAGAAATATAAATAACCTCAAGTATGCAGACAACACTACCCTTATGGCAGAAAGTGAAGAACTAAAGAGTCTCTTGATGAAAGTGAAAGAGGAGAGTGAAAAAGTTGGCTTAAAGCTCGACACTCAGAAAACGAAGATCATGGCATCCCAGTCCCATCACTTCATGGCAAATAGATGGGGAAACAGTGGCAGACTTTATTTTGGGGGCTCCAAAATCACTGCAGATTTTGACTGCAGCCCCAAAATTAAAAGACACTTGCTCCTTGGAAGAAAACTTATGACCAATCTAGATAGCATATTCAAAAGTAGAGACATTACTTTGCCAACAATGGTCCGTCTAGTCAAGGCTATGGTTTTTCCAGTAGTCATGTATAGATGTGAGAGTTCGACTATAAAGAAAGCTGAGTGCTGAAGAATTGATGCTTTTGAACTGTGGTGTTGGAGAAGACTCTTGAGAGTCCCTTGGACTGCAAGGAGATCCAACCAGTCCATCCTAGAGGAAATCAGTCCTGAATATTCATTGGAAGGACTGATTCTAAAGCTGAAACTCCAATACTTTGGCCACCTGATGCTGGGAAAGATTGAAGGCAGGAGGAGAAGGGGACTGCAGAGGATGAGATGGTTGGATGGCATCACCGACTCAATGGACATGAGTTTGAGTAAACTCAGGGAGTTGGTGATAGACAGGGAGGCCTGGCGTGCTGCAGTCTCTGGGGGCACAAAGAGTCAGACATGACTGAGGGAGTGAACTAAACAGAACTGATGCCACAGATGTTTGCTCAAAGATGGGCACATGGCCCAAACCACGCCAACCAATTCAACGAGATTCATTACTCAACCTTTTAAAGCATAATTTTATTTATTTATTTATGGGGACTTTCCAGGTGACAGCAATCAATGCCTGGGTTGGGAAGATCCCCTGGAGCAAGGCATGGCAACCTACGTTAGTATTTTTGCCTGGAGACTCCCACGGGCAGAGGAGCGTGGTGGGCTACAGTCCATCGGCCTGCACAGCCAGACATGGCTGCTGGGCCTTGGCTGCTGCGAGGGTTTCTCTCTAGTTGCAGTGAGCAGGCGCTTCTCTAGGCGTGGTGCTTGGGCTTCTCACTGTGGCGGCTTCTCCCGCTGTGGATGGGTTCTAGGGCAGGTGGGCTTCAGGTGGGCGGTGTGGCTCTGGGGCTCTAGAGCACAGGCTCAATAGCTGCGGCACATGGGCTTGGTTGCTCTGTGGCGTGTGGGGTTTCCCAGCTCGGGGGCTGAAGCCAGGTCTCTCGCATTGGCAGGCAGATTCTTTTACCACTGAGCCACCAGAGAAGCGCCCATTTATAAACCTCTCACTGGGGCTAAGGGAAAGGGAAGCGTTTATTCCCATTGGCGTTTTTAAGTGGACGTGACCCTGGAGCTTCCAGCAGTCAGCCTTGTGCCCCGTGGGGACAGCCTGTCTGAGGACTGAGCCTCCCTGGAGACAGGGAGTAAGGCCAGGTCCCAGCAACAGCGCTCGGGTCCCTGCAGCCAACTGTGGATGAAGCTGCCCTTGATCTGCCTGATTATGAGAAGCTGCTTGAGCTGTTTGAGCTGGGTTTCTGTCTCTTGCCACCATCAGTTCAGTTCAGTTCAGTTCAGTCGCTCAGTCGTGTCCGACTCTACAACCCCATGAATCGCAGCACGCCAGGCCTCCCTGTTCATCACCATCTCCCGGAGTTCACTCAGACTCACGTCCATCGAGTCTGTGATGCCATCCAGCCACCTCATCCTCGGTCGTCCCCTTCTCCTCCTACCCCCAATCCCTCCCAGCATCAGAGTCTTTTCCAATGAGTCAACACTTCACATGAGGTGGCCAAAGTAGTGGAGTTTCAGCTTTAGCATCATTCCTTCCAAAGAACATCCAAGACTGATCTTCTTTAGAATGGATTGGTCGGATCTCCTTGCAGTCCAAGGGACTCTCAAGAGTCTTCTCCAGCCCCATACTTCAAAAGCATCAATTCTTCAGCGCTCAGCCTTCTTCACAGTCTAACTCTCACATCCATACATGACTACAGGAAAAACCAAAGCCTTGACTAGATGGACCTTTGTTGGCAAAGTAACGTCTCTGCTTTTGAATATGCTATCTAGGTTGGTCATAACTTTCCTTCCAAGGAGTAAGCATCTTTTAATTTCATGGCTGCAATCACCATCTGTAGTGATTTTGGAGCCCCCCAAAATAAAGTCTGACACTGTTTCCACTGTTTCCCCATCTATTTCCCATGAAGTGATGCCTGGTTCCTAACAAATACAACAACCGGATCAGAGCCTCTTTGACGTTCACAGCTAACTTCCCTAGACTGTGCTTTGGTCCTTTGATTAGACATGATGTCTTTAAGGAGAGAAATCCATAGCACATATTTCCAGTATCCCCGAGCACCTAATACACCTCTAAGTACACATTCGGAGGAGAAGCATTTACTCTGTGCAGGCACTGTTCTAAGTGCATTTATATACCATGTCATCCCAACTCTTGAGGAACCCCACTGGCTAAATAGGACGGCCAAGATTCAAAATGTTCAAGCTTTCAGTCCAGGCTGCACCCAAGTCAGTAACAGAGACGGAGCTGGAGCCTGCACCTGCTCCTGCTGTTGACACCATCATCTCCCTGAGCCTCTGCCCCCTCCCAGGGCTCCAACTCAGGGCTCTGACTGTCACTAAAGGGAACCTGTGCCTCCTTTCAAGTCATCCTGCTTGTGACCAGATGCAGTAATGTCTCACTGGCCAGCCAGGGCCAGGTCTGGACTCTGTGGGCAGCTGGGGGTGGGGGGTGTGCCTCTTTGCCTTGGCTCAAAACTCCAGGGCTCCCACACTGATGCCCAGCCCCACCTCACCTCTGACCAAAGCCCAGTGGACCTGAAAACAGACACCGAAGGCCATATTGACTCAGCTGGTTCTCGTTGTTTAGTCGCTAAGTCGTGCCCGACTCTTTTGCGACTTCATAGACTGTAGTCTGCCAGGCTCCTCTGTCCATGGGATTTCCCAGGTAAGGATACTGGAGTGGGTTACCATTTCCTCCTCCAGAGAATCTTCCCGACCCAGAGACTGAACTCGCACCTCTTATATCTCTTGTATTGGCAAGCAGATTCTTTACCACTGAGCCACCAGGAAAGCCCCATCAACTCAACTCAACTACCTCCAAAACCAGCCCATCTTTAGACCATAGGCCCCTTCCCAGAGCCATTCCCAGCCAAACGCCTCCTGCCAAACGTCCAAGCGTGTGCCACGACCCCAGCTGAGCTGAAGCTGCTCCAAGCTCTCTGCCTTCCTCAAATTCCCTGTCCCCAGCACCCAGCCCTCCTACCCTAAGATTATTAAATATAACCCCCATTTGCAGGAAATATGCAAAAACTGTTTATCTTTGGAAACTAAAATATATGAAACTGAGTCATCAGGCAAATTATATGCATCAGTAAGTGATAAATGTTCGGGGCCAGCAATCCTGAAATAGCACATGAAAGCCTTTTCGCTACTCCTCTTTCTGCCTACAGAGCACTTTTGAGCAAAGTTCATCCCTGGCAGTACAAAGTCAAGGCCCACGGAGCCTCTCCCATCGGTCCTGCCAGCTCTGAGGGTGCTGGGGGCTCCGGGGCAGGAAACACCACGGTCACAGCCCTGCTCTCCGCTCCAGGGCAAGACCGTGGTGACGGCTCTTTGCTCCAGATACTCCAAACCCAAGATTCCCCGGTTCAGCAGCTTGGGACTGGAAGAAGTGCAGTAAATGCTTCTTTCCTAAACATTCTGAGCCAGTGGGGCTGGCCATCAAAGCCACTCCTCGTCCTGAGAAGGCCCCAGGCAAAGCATGGCAGCTCAGAGACCCGTCCCCCAGGCTCCTCTTCACAATGCCCTCAGCGGACCGCAGCTCCTGGCAGCTCCCTGCTGGTATCAGGTCCCCACCCTTTCTCATCCCTGCCCCCACTATACGTACACCCACCACCTTCTTCCCCTCCGCACCCCTCCTGTCCACACTGGGTCCCTGCAGATAAAACATGAAGCCCGGGGCCACCCTGGACAGGACACCAGGAGACCCAGATTCCAGTCCTGCTCTTCCCAGTCCACCACGTGCGCTTAGACCTTCTTTGGCCTGTTTTTACCTATGTAATCTGAGAAGCTCTAGTCCAAAAGCCCTTTTCGGGGACCTCCCAGGCAGTCCAGTGGTTAAGACTTTGTGTTTCCATTGCAGGGGGCGTGGGTTCCATTCCTGGTTGAGGAACTAAGGTCAGACATGCCTCAAGGTGTCACCAATGAATAAATAAAGGCCCGTTAGCTCGTGACTGATTTTCTTATTCTAAGCAACTGCTTGGGACAATCCAGCCACTTAATACAGACGCTCATGCGTTCATTCAACAAACACCTGGGGCGCCTCTTACGTGTCAGGCACTGTGCTAGGCCTCGGGGCAGTGGAGCAACGGGTGCCACCCAGGAGCTTCTGGCAGTCTGGGGCCTGAGGGGCTCCCTGGGCAAGGTGCCTGTTGAACCACGAATCAGCACGCTGTCCTCTGGCTCCAGACTGGGCCTCAGCTCCATCCCCTCGCCTTTACTTGGCAGCCTTCTGCAGGGAGACGGCAGAATTTTGGTTAAAACCTCCTGCAGAAATGAGTTCCAATTCAGATGCCCACCCCTGCTACTTACATTTTTTCACTTGGGTTTGCTCGCCTAAAATGGGAATGATAAGGAAGAATCTTATAGGAGTACCTGGGGGGTTCTGGGTGCTGGAACGGTAGTAACAGTAGCAGGAGCAGTAGTTGGCACAGAGTAAGCAGTTGGTAAATGCCTCACGTGTCGCCGTTACTAAAGGGAGTACCCACCCCCTTACCCTCACCGGCGCCAGCCACACTGAACTCCCAGGGAGGCACAGACACCTGGCTTCGTGCAGCTCAGGTGTGGCTTCAATTTCACCCTCCGCTGCCAGTGCCCAGGGCGACCTCCACAGTCCTCCCCGCTCCCTCCTGGTTCTGGCTTTGTCTCCAGGGAGTGGTCCATCCTTGGCTCGTCGTCCTCAGCAGAAACGTGGAGCTGAGGCCACATCCCCCAAATCAGGGTACCTGTAGAGATCTGTGACAGCGTCCACAGGACCTGCTGCTCCTGTGAAGGCTTCATGCCTCACAGTCAGTCTCCGTAGGAAAGTCACTCTTCCTGTACAAGAGCCGCTGCGAGGCTTTGGGCTGCAAGTAACACAAATACAGATGCAAAGAGGCTTAAACAAAAGAGGGATTTGTTGCCTCACATACAAAGGACCCTGAGGTAACCCCAACTTCAGATGTGGAAATTCAGCTGCCCAGCTTCACTGCCAAGGGGACTAGGAACCTCAGCCCCGTCACAGGTCGCAAAGCCAAGGCCAGGTGGAGGAGGAAGCAGCCTGAACAGGTTAGACTCCACCCAGAGGGAAGGAGGCAAAAGATCCAGAGCAAGCGCAAGAGTGTCAGCCACGTCTGCTCACGCAAAGCTTTGAGCGTGAACACTTCCATCTACAGGCAAAACGTTCTTTGCATTTCCTAATGAAATAGAGAAAGCGAGTAACCAGAATCAGTAAAACCTTGATCGGAAATGATGCACAGGCCTGTCTTTGGCGCTTTCCTCCTGAAAGCCACGGGCTCATCCCCACTCAGAACCAGCAGCCTTGGGCACGTTTACTGCCCAGAGCTCTGCATCTCCAGTGGAATGCTTGGTCTGGCCAGTTGCTGATCTGGAAAATGCCTAAGCTGGTCTTCATGAACTCCTCTCCTTCGGCGCAGGGATTTCAACTCCCTGGGAAGGGGTAAGGGCGCCAAGGAAGGAGGCCACCAACCCCAAAAGGGCAAGTCCAGCCCCTCTGGTCCATTCGGGACCCTCCCCACCCTCCTCCTTCCTGCTGGGCTTCCGCTCTGATCCATCCCCAGTGATATACCCTGGGCCTCACACCCTGACTGTGGCCCACTCTCTGACCCCTCTAGGAATAGCATTGTTCAGACCTCAGTGGAATGACAGCCTTGGCTAGAGGCACTGGTTCACTGTGGCTGGGATCCCAGGCCGGCACTGCGTGGCCAGGTAGAGGCACTGCCTTAGCCTCAGGAAGCCCAACCTAGCCCCCACCCCTGCCTCCACTCCACTAACCAGGGCAGTCCTGGTGCCACTGCCATGGGCCCCTCCCCAGATGCCAGTGACAGTCACTCAGGTGTGTCTGACTCTTTGCAATCCCATGGACTATACAGTCTGTGGAATTCTCCAGGCCAGAATACTAGAGTGGGTAGCCATTCCCTTCTCCAGGGGAGCATCCCAACCCAGGGATCGAATCAGAATCTCCTGCATTGCAGGTGGATTCTTCACCAGCTGAGCCACCAGGGAAGCCTGCTGCCAACAAGACCCCAATTCTGCAGCCGGCACCTAGCAAACAATCTGGAAGTCTCTAGGGCTGGTACCCTAGAGCAAGGGCCTGGGACCTGTTGGTTGTCATGGCGACAGAAGCAGTCACATCCCTGAGGGTAGATGTGGACCGCAGTAAAGGTGTGCTCCTGAAAGGACCAGCCTGGGCGTCAGCCCTGGAGATGAACAAGAGGCTGCAAGCGAGGCCGAGTCAGGACCAAGCAACGAGGCGGGAGCAGGCAGGTCCCTGGGCGGTCCTGGCTTCAGGCCGTCAGATGACAGATGCACCCCACTCAGGACTGTCCGTCACAGTGCCTCAGTAGCCCCGTGGTGGCCAGCTGACACCCTGCAATCCCCTCTCCTCCAGAAGCTGCCCCCAGAAGCAAGGGCTGACCCTGAGTAACCACGTCTCTAGTGCCCACCCCACTCCCAAGCGGCTGGGCCCAAAGTCTGCTCCCAGCATTTGAAGAGCCAAAACCATGCCAAGACATGGGGCGGGGGCACTGGAGTGAGTCACAGGTCACAGCCACCACCTCCCGCTGCCCAGGGGCCTGGGCCACACCCTGGTTCTGGTCCCTCCTAGGCCAGCGCCTCCTCCAGCTCCACAGAGCTGCCCTGCCCTGCCCTCAGCAGGTTCTCTTGTGTGGGGCAGGGCAGTCAGAGCCCGGGTCTCTGAACAGAGACACGGGGCCTCAGCCATCCCCCTCCTCCACGGACCTGGGAACTGAGGCCCCAGAGGGCACATGACTTGCCGAGATGACCCCGGAGCAAACGGCAGGTCTGGGCAAAGCCAGCCTGCTTGGCATCACCTCCCACCCCTGACGTTTCATCAGCACGTGGCATTCAGCACCTTCCAGTGGTCTCCCTCGGCTCGGACTTCAGACAGGCTCACGCTCCACTGGTAAAGGCAGGGAGTCTCAGAACCAAGCCGCCAGAGGAGATGGAGAAAGAAACTGTGCCTCGTTCCCTCACCCCCTCTTCACAAGCCTGCCCAAGACCCCCCGGTGCAGGGGCTTTCAGAGCTACATCGAGAGAAGCGCTCCCCCCCCC
>SJYC01133736.1:0-46137 GCA_006408675.1 Madoqua kirkii | reverse complement strand
TATATTGGTTTTATTACTTAAAACAAGAGAATTTCAATGAGTCACAGGAATAAAATACAAAGTAAAAGTAACAAATATTTTGAACTTTTAGACTAAAAAAATAATGATCAGTAAGGACAAACAAGAAGTGAAGAGGAATAAAATCAATTTATATTTCACTATTCTGATTTTCTCTTCATGTTAAAAAAAAAGGTAAAAACATTATCTTTAAGTCTTATTTGGATCAATTGGAAATGGGTAGTGGACTAAAAAACCGTTAAAAAAAAAAGCTCATTAAAACAAAACGTGCAAAAGAATAACCAAACCACACTTGTAGGGTTACTTCTAACATGGAGGCAGCAAGGGGTAAAAAAAGCACAAACGCCACATTCTACTGCATCCTCCTCAGTTCAGGGAGACACGAAATGGCATGGAAAAAACATCTTACTCCAGAAACCTGTAAATCTCCATGATACTTTTGGGAAGGTTAACAGGGACATGAGTTTGAGCAAGCTTGGAAGTTGGTGATGGACAGGGAAGCCTGGCGTTCTGCAGTCCATGGGGTTGCAAAGAGTGAGACACTACTGAGTGAGTGAACGCAACTGACCAGATTTAGTCCAGTATTTAGCATAGCCATTTCATGGCTGAAAATACATGGTGGTAGTGGTGGTGGTTCAGTTGCTAAGTTATGTCCAACTCTTTTACAGTCCACTGAGCTCCTCTGTTCATAGGATTTCCCAAGCAAGAATACTAGAGCAGGTTGCCATTTTTTTCTTCAAGCAATGGCTTTAAATATCAATGGATGGAACCATCCAATCAAAAGGAACAAACTGACAAAATGGATGAAAGAAAATTGGATCCAACTACATGCTGTCTACTTTGTTGTTACTCAGTCACTCATTGTGTCTGACTGTTTGTGAACCCATGTACATGGACTGCAGTATGCCAGGATTCCATGTCCCTCACCTGTCACCATGCTGTCTACTAGAGATTCCTTTTAGATCCAAATACACAAATTGAAAAGTGAAAGGACTGAAAAAAAGGACTCAATGAAAACAGTAATCACAACAGAGGTGGTAATTTCTAACAAAAGACTTAAAAAACTGTAACAAAAGAGGTAAACCTGGGTTTAGAAAAGGCAGAAGACCCAGGGATCAAATGGCCAATATCCAGTGGACCACAGAAACAGCAAGAGAATTCCAAAAAAAGTCTACTTCTGCTGCATTGATTATGCTAAAGCCTTTGACTATGTGGATCACAAGAAACTGGAAAATTCTTAAAGAGATGGGAATTCCAAATCACCTTACCTGCCTCCTGAGAAACCTGTATGCAGGACAAGAAATAACAGTGAGAACCAGACATGGAACAACAGACTCTTTCAAAATTGGGAAAGGAGTACATCAAGGCTGTATATTGTCACCCTGCTTATTTAACTTATATGCAAATACATCATCCAAAATGCGGGGCTGGATGATTCACAAGGTTAAATCAAGATTGCCAGAATTATTAACAACCTCAGATATGCATGAAACCACTTTAATGGCAGAAAGTAAAGAGGAACTAAAGAGCCTTTTGATGAATAAAAGAGGATAGTGAAAACGTTAGCTTAAAACTTAATACTTAAAAAACAAAGATCATGACATCACTCCCATCACTTCATGGCAAATAGATGGGGCAAAAGTAGAAACAGTGACAGATTTCGTTTTCTTTGGCTCCAAAATATCTGCGGAAGGTGACTGCAGTCATGAAATTAAGCTTGCTCTTTGGAAGAAAAGCTATGACAAACCTACACAGCATATTAAAAAGCAGAGACATCACTTTACTGACAGCAGTCATGTACAGATACGAAAGGTGAACCATAAAGAAGGCTGAGTGCCAAAGAGTTAATGTTTTTGAACTATGGTACTGGAGAAGACTCTTGAGAGTCTCATGGACTACAAGATCAAACTAGTCAATTTTAAAGGAAATCAACCTTGAACATTCACTGGAAGGACTGATGCTGAAACTAAAGTTTCAATATTTTGGCCACCTGATGCAAAGTGCCAAGTCACTGGAAAAGACTCTGATACTGGAAAAGACTGAGGGCAAGAGAAGATGGGGCAACAGAGGATGAGATGGATGGATGGCATCACTGACTCAATGGACATGAGTTTGAGCTAAGGCACAGGAACCAGAGATCAAATTGCCAACATATGCTGGATCATAGAAAAGGCAATGGAATTCCAAAAAAAAGAGCTACTTCTGCTTTACTGACTACACTAAAACTGTCACATTTGTTTATACTCAAGACTAATGAGAACTGAGAAACAACATTTAATGCTGGTGGGACTAAACATTCGTAATCAAAAAGCAAATTTGGCAAAATTCATTAAAATATAAAATTCACATTTTACTCAACAATACCACTTCCAGAAATGTATCCAGCAGATTAAAAAAAATATCAAATATAGTATAAGAAACTTCAAAGCAGTGATATTTTTTATAACTAAAAATATAACAATATAAAAGCCCATCAAAAGAGAATTACATTAGGCAAAGGATGGTACACTCAAAATTTAACACTATACCACCATTAAAAAAAAAAAGGCATACCTGTATATGCTGAACAGGTAAATATCTCTAAGGTAAATAACACACGTTAATAATGGAGAAAAAAGACAGATTTAAAACAGGAAGTATACTGATCCCATTTATGTAAATTTTAAGAACATTATAATATAAACACATACATATGTATACACACAGAGAGAGATGCATATTTATACATGTGTGTATTAGCAAAAGCTATAAACATTTTAAAAAAACTAGAGAAGCAGTAGTTAACCACTAAGGAAAGGGATTAAAGACCGGAAAAGTGAAGAAAGGTAGACATCATTTCATACTTTTGTTTACTATTTGCATCTTTAACTATTTTATCATTTTCTCTTTCAAAATGTAATTTTTAAAAGTCTATTACAGATGAATTGTTTCACCCCAAATTTCTGTGGTTACACATATTCTTTGTGAAATCTGTTTTTTAATTCTGCTTTCATTAATTTTGAAAATACATTACCTGAGATGATTTGACAAGCACATTTACTTCAGTTGCAGGTGGAGGTTTTGGAATGCTTTCAATCAGTTCCAAAATCCCTTGAAGTTTTTTATCTGAGATTCGTAAAGAAACTAATGGTAAGTTTCCATAAATCTTGAATCTGTTTCAAAAAGACAGAAATCATTATTTTAAAAATGACTATTCATCTTATATTATCTAAGAATAATCAAAGGTGATATTAAGTACTAAAAGTTATCTACACGGTCCACAGGACAAATTATTTCACAATCTAAGAATTCTCATCATTTTTCCTTACTGACCAATCTCATCAGCTGAATTAACAACATTATATTTAAAAGGCTTATTTTCTATTGTTATTATGTTTTTATTATCCTTCTATTATTTTGTCAGTGCCAGTTGACAATTACTACTTATGAAGTATTTATTACCAATAGGCATTAAGGAAAGCAGTTGATATGTAATACAATAAATAATTTTCACAATCTATGAGGCAGAAATGTATTTCCGCTCCCTGTTTCTTATAAGTTCCCATATGCACATGGTTCCTAGCAGGAAATTAGGTTTGGCAAGTACAAATAACTTGTCCAAGAGATTATATATTTAAAACCAGGTTTAAAAGTCAGATCTGAGTGAAAAATCACAATCATATAGAGAAATATGTAACAAAATTCAACACCCATTCATGATAAGAACTCTCAGTAAATTAGAATGAAGAAATATCTTGGAAAAACCTACAACCAACATCATCCTTAACAGTGAGAAACTCAACATTTTCCCAACAAGATTGGGAACAAAACAAAGATGTCCCTGTCACCACTCCTTTTCAACATCACACTAGAAGTCATGCCAATGCAGTAAGCCAAGAAAAAAAAATTTTTTAAGTATACAGATTGGTAAAGCCATAAAACTGTCTTTGTCAACAGACAACATGATCATCCTTGTAAATTATCTATAAAAAATTCCTGAAACTACTAAGCTAATACAGCATAGTTGTACAATATAAGATTAATACAGAATAGTGAACTGCTTCCCTATATACCAAAGGACAAGTACAATATGAAATTAAAAATATAAGAACATTAATATTAGCATCCAAAGAAAGTAATACATAGGCATAAATCTAACAAAATAAATTCAAAATTCATAGGAGGAAAACTGTAAAATTCTGATAATAAACTAAATAAATAAATGAAGAGATATTCCACATTCAAGGGTAGGAAAATTCAATACTGTCAAGATGTCAGTTAATCCCCAACTGAGCTATAGATTCAATGCAATCACAATCAATATCCCATGAAGTTATTTAATGGATATGGACAAATTGATTTTAAAATTTATATGGCGAGGCAAAAGACCCAGAACATATTAGTCAATATAATACTGAAGAAGAGCAATCTTGGAGGACTGACATTCCCTGATTCAAGAATTACTCTAAAGCTACAGTAAGCAAGACAGTGTGCTATTGTCAAAACAATAGACAAACAGATCAATGGAACAGAATAGAGAGTGCAAAACAGACCTCCACAAATACAGTCTGAATCTCTGACAAAGACAAATAATGGAGCAAAGACATACTCTTCAACAAATGGTGCTGAATAAATGAATATTGACATGCAAAAACATTAATTGAGAGATAGGCTTTATACCTTTCACAAAAGCCAACTGAAAGTGGACCACAGACCTAAATTTAAAACCCAATACTATAAAGCTCCACAAAGATAAATGAAGGAAAACTTAGATGACCTTTTCAGACACTTTTTAGATATCACTTGATAGATACAATGCAAAGGCACAATTCATGAAAGAACTAATTGATAAACTGGATTTGGCTAAAATTAAAAAACTTCTGTAACTTCCCTGACAATTTCTGGTTCTACTGCAGGGAGCAAGGGTTTGATCCCTGTTCAGAGAACTAAGATCCTATATGCCACAGCCAAAACAAAGAGTAATGAATTAAAAAAAAATTTTTTTTATGCTTCTGCTCTACAAAAGACAATTCCAAGAGAATTATAAGACAAACTACCAAGTGGGAGAAAATATTTGCAAAAGAAAGATCGCATAAAGGAACACTATCCAGAAAGTTCAATAAGTTTATAATAGTCAATAAGAAGGCAATCTAGTTGAAAAACGGGCCAAAGATCTTAACAAACACCTCATCAAAGAAGATACACAGACAGCAAATAAGCAGAAATGTTTCACATTATATACTATCAGAGAAATACAAATCAAAATAAGAATTACTGAGATACTACTACACACCTACTATAACAACCAAAATCAGGAATACTGATAACACTAAATAATGGCAAGGATGTGGAGCAGCAGGAACTCACAATCACTGCTGAGAGCAATGCAAAAAGTATAGCCACTTAAAAGACAGTCTGAAAGGTTCTCAAAAAACTAAAGATACTCTTACCATATGATCCAGCAATTTTACTCCTTGACATTTACCCCAAAGGAATTTAAAGTTATGTCCCCATAAATCCTATGGGGATTTATCGATAAATTTATCCATTTATGTCTATAACAGTTTGCCCATAAATTTATATGAATCAAGTTTATCCACAAAATTTTGAATTTCAATTTTACAGCTTAACTTGGAAGCAACCAAGATGTCCTGCAGAAGGTAATGGACAAACAATCTGTGATACATCAGATAATGGAATATTATTCAGCATTATATGACATTCTGGAAAAGGCAAAACTATTGACATAGTAAAAAGATCAGTGCTTGCTACTAGGTCTTGTGTGATAGTGGAGGGATTAAACAGAAGATTTTTAAAGCAGTGAAAATACTCTATAAGATAGTCTATATGAAACCATAATGACAGATACATGTAATGCATTTGTTCAAACCCATTCAATGTACAACATCAACAGTGAAATATAATGTAAACTACAGCCTTTGCCAACAAAGGTCCGTCTAGTCAAGGCTATGGTTTTTCCTGTGGTCATGTATGGATGTGAGAGTTGGACTATGAAGAAAGCTTAGTGCCAAAGAATTGATGCTTTTGAACTGTGGTGCTGGAGAAGACTCTTGAAAGTCCCTTGGACTGCAAGGAGATCCAACCAGTCCATTCTGAAGGAGGTCAGCCCTGGGTGTTCTTTGGAAGCAATGATGCCAAAACTGAAACTCCAGTACTTTGGCCACTTCATGCCAAGAGTTGACTCATTGGAAAAGACTCTGATGCTGGGAGGGATTGGTGACAAGAGGAGAAGCGGACGACAGAGGATGAGATGGTTTGATGCCATCACCGACTCGATGAACGTGAGTTTCAGTGAACTCTGAGAGTTGGTGATGGACAGGGAGGCCTGGCGTGCTGCGATTCATGGGGTCGCAGAGTTGGCCACAACTGAGCAGCTGAACTGAACAGACTTTGGGTAATTATGATGTGTCAATGTAAGTTTGATCTGTTAATGTAAATCTAACAAGTGTGCCACTTGGTGAGGGATGTTGGTAATGGGGAAGGCTATGCATGGATGGCTCAGTTGGTAAAGAATCTGCCTGCAGTGCAGGAGACCCTGGTTTGATTTCTGGATCGGGAAGATCCACTGGAGAAGGGATAGGCCTTCCCACTCCAATAGTCCTAGGCTTCCCCGATGGTTGAACTGGTGAAGAATCCACCTGCAATGCAGGAGACACTGGTTCGATTCCTGAGTTGGATGATCCCCTGGAGAAGAGAACAGCTACCCACTCCAGTATTCTGGCCAAGAGAATTCCATGCACTAGTCTGTGGGTTCACAAAGAATCGGACACGACTGAGCATTTTTCATTTTCATGCATGAGTGGATGCAAGAGGTATAAGAACAATCTCTAGAGCTTCCTATCAACTGTTCTGTGACTCTGAAACTGCTGTAATATGAAGAAAATCTTTTAAAAAGAATATATTAAAAAGAGACTGACGTCAAAGACAGAATAAATTTTCATTCACAATTTTTATCCCTCATTTTTTAAAACTTACTTTTCAGTCAAACACAATGACTGCTAAAAATATATCTGAATTCCTTGAGAAAATTATAGCTTTCATTTATTTCTTATAGCCTAAGTATTTTTAACTAATCCAATACATCCTAATTTAACAGGTACACATAATGGATCCATCTCATTAATGTACCTAAACTTATTTTCAATGTCTTTTAGTAAGGCAGCTGAACAACGTGAAGATGACAGATGCCAAAATACTACCCACCAAATAATAAGAGCATTTCCTTTCATTTGCCTTAAACTTCTTAAGTTCAAACTTCAAAGAAAGTTCCCTGAAGAGTTCTAGAATTTTATGTAATGTCATATCCACTTTATACTGCCCACATTACAAAACTAAAATCAAATGCTTCTTAGATTTCATCTTTCTAAATCATTATAGTTTCTGCCTGTGATTATTTTAAGCACACGTCTCTGGTCCTAACTTAGAGCCATTTTAGTATCATAAGGATATGAGTACAAAGAGCTTTCCTGGAGGATTTTCCCTTTTGTTGGTTACGTAATGCACTAAACCACAGTTTGGCAAAATATGACTATGGATTAATCCAGCATACTGCTTATTTTTATAAATAAAGTATTCTGGAATACAGCTATACATATTCATTCTGTGCTGTTTACAGCTGCTTTCATGCTAAAACACCAGAGTACTTGTGACAGACGATACAACTTCAAGCTTAAAATATTTAATATCTGGCTCTTAAAAGAAACAGTCTGCTTAGTGTCACATTGAACTAATCTTTCACATACTCTTGATTCCACTCTTTCACATACTCTTGATTCCATTATCTATATAAAGACATTTTAATCAGCTACTTTAATTCCTGCTATGTTATACATATTCCCTACACTGCTGCTGCTGCTGCTAAGTCGCTTCAGTTTTGTCCGACTCTATGCGACCCCACAGATGGCAGCCCACCAGGCTCCCCCATCTCTGAGATTCTCCAGGCAAGAACACTGGAGTGGGGTGCCATTGCCTTCTCCGATTCCCTACATTACAGGACATAAATTCTCCCTAATCATATATTTATAGAGAAATCTAAAGCAAGGGATGTTAGTCATTTCTTCTGTCAGTAATATCATCTTTTTTGGTACCCTATAACATCCTATATTCTAGCACACTTCAGTAAAATGCTGGAAAAAAAGTTTACTCATAATCACATTTACAACAGGAAATCACATGTATCTTTGACTTTTCTCATGTACTGACAAACTTTAAAAGAAATATCAGACAATAGTAAATAGGCAGGAGAACATCTGGAAAGGAACCCAGAGAATGTAAGCCTTGCATCTAAAATTAACCTACACCTAATGCTTGATTATACAAAATAGCAAAATGTATAGGATGGTCTTCTTTCCTTCTTTCTCAAACCAAATCCTGGTATTCCTCTACTTTAAGACTCTCAGAGTCCCGGTTTGATACTGTCAATTAAGGAAGTATAAGAGAATGAGAGTTAGTAAACTGTACAATGTTTCCTAGAGAATAGAATCATTATAATTTGAAAGGCAGAAAAAAAAAGTACACAGGTTTCTTTTAAGTCTCTTCCCTTCACATGGCCACAACAGTAAAACAGTATGAAAGAGGCCCATAACACAGCATATGCAAAAGAGACCAAGCTATCATTACTTCCTACTATCCCTTCTACCCATACTTCAAGCACAAAACCTTGACCACTACTATATGAGCATTCTCTTGTTGCCACTCTAGTAACAATTCCCCTTAGACTGTCTACTGTCTGGTAGTTGTTAGATGTGTCTTTCTAGTTGAGGTTTGAATGTTTGCAAGGGAGAAAAATTACTGGTGGAAAGAAAAGCTGAAAGACTAGCTAGCTATAGTCTAAAACTATTTAGAACTAAATCAGTTAAATAGCCCAGTCTAACTCCACAGATAAAATCAACTATTACTATGATTTTTCATTCTAACTCCACCTTTAATTTCCTACAGGATTTAAAAGACAAATGCATGAAAATAATTATAAATCTATGATAATGGGTATAAAATATACAATAAGGATATAATTTCTGACATCAATGACAAAATGGAGCGAGTTGAGCAGTAAATAGTAGTTTTTGTATGCAATTAAATTAAGCTGATGTCAATTTAAAAAATATTATCAAATTTACAATGTTACAGGTAATCTCCATGAAAATAACTAATAAAAAATTACGTATAGAAGATTCATATCTGGAAAAGAGAAGGGCATCAAAACATGTCAAAACAAGAAAATCAACTAAACAAAAGGCCAAAAAGGAGGGGAAAAGGGGACAAAAATGCTGTAAGACACACAGAAAGTAACAAAATTACAAAATTAAACTGTTTATCAGTATTTATTTCAAACATAATGGTTTAAACTTCACAAAGATATAAACTGACAGAATGGATTTTTTAAAAAACAGATCAAACTATATGCTTTCTGCAAGAGACTTACTTTAGATCTAAGGACACAAACAGTTTGAAAGTGAAAGATATTCCATGCCAATAATACCCAGAAGAAAGCAGAAATGGCTATAATAATATCACTCAAACCAGACTGGCAGGTCAAAACCTGTAATTACACAAAAGACATTGTACAATAAAATGTAACTTCATCAAGAAGATATAATAACTAGAAACGTATACACACCAAATATCAGAGCTGAAAAATAAATGAAATATTGATAGAAATGAGGGAAAAATTTACTCTACAGTTAACATGAGACTTCAAAACCTACCCTACTTTCAATAACTGACAGAAGAGCCAGAGAAAAGATCAATAAAGAAAGAGAGGATGAAAACAATACTATCAGCAAACATAAACATAATACTCCTCCATCAAGAGCAGAATACACATTGTTCATACATGTACACAGAACATTTTCCAGGACAGACCAAATTTTAGGTCATAACACAGGAGTCAAAATTTTTTTAAAGATTGAAATCATAGAAAGTATCTTTTCAAATCACAATGGAATGAAATTAGAAATCAAAAGCAGAATGAAAAATGTAAAATTATGAATATGTATAAATTAACACATTTACTGTTAAACAATGAGTACAAGAAGTCACAAGGAAAACAAATATATTGAGACAACTGAAAATCAAGATACAACACACCAAAATTCATAGCATAAAGTAATAATTATACTGAGGGAACTTTATAGCTGTAAACATTTATACTGAAAAAGATCTCAAATCAACAACACAACTTTATATCTTAAAGAACTAAAAAAGGAACAAACTAACTCAAAGGTTAGCTAAAGTAAAGAAATACAGGTCAGAGATAAATAGAGAATTTAAAAATAATTGAGAAAATCAACAATAGCTGGTTCTTCAAAAAGATGAACAAAACTGAAGAATCTTTAGTAAGATTAAAGAGAGAAGATTCAACTAAAATCAGAAATGAAAGTGGGGACATCACTACCAATTCTACCAAAATAAGAGGGATTTTATGCCAACAAACTGGATAACCTAACATGAACAAATTCCTAGGAACACAGACCAATCAACACCGAGTTTTGAAGAAACAGAGAATCTAGATAGATCTATAACTAATATAGAGAGTGAATCACTAATCAAAAATCGCCTAAGAAATAAAAGCCCATGATCAGATGGTTTCACAAGTGAATTCTACCACACATTTAAACATTTAAAGAAGAAACATTTTTCTCAACCTCTTCCTGAAAGGAAAGGAATACTTCCTAAGGCATCTTAAGGACAGCGTTACTGGTACCAAAACCAGACAAAAATACTACAAGAAAAAAAACAAAACTACAAACCAATATCCCTTATGACCACTGATGCAAAAATCCTCAAAAATAAGAGCAAACAAAATTCAACACCATATTAAAAGGATTATACACCATGACCCAGTAGGACTTATCCCCACTGGGATAAGGAATGGAAAAGTGGTTCAAACACATGAAAACAGATCAACGTAATACACCACATTAACAAAATGAAAGGACAAAAATAACATCTGATCATTTCAACTGAAGAAGAAAAAGTATTTGAAAATTTTAATACATTTCTCTAATAATACATACTCAAAACTTATAAACAGAAGGAAACTAACTCAGAATAATAAAGGTCACATATGAACAAACTGCAGATAGCATACTCAAAGAAAAGATGAAAAGCTTTTCCTCTATGATCAGACTAAAGGATGCAAACTTAAATTACCTTTATTCAACAGAGTACTGGAAATTCTACCCAGAGAAATCAGGCAAGAAAAAGGAAAAAAAAAAAGTATCCAAAGTAGAAATGATGAAATAAAATTGCCTCTGTTTTAAGATAAAGTGATCTTATATTGAACTGCAAGGAGATTCAACCAGTCCATTCTGAAGAAGATCAACCTTGGGATTTCTTTGGAAGGAATGATGCTGAAGCTGAAACTCCAGTACTTTGGGCACCTCATGCGAAGAGTTGACTCATTGGAAAAGACTCTGATGCTGGGAGGGATTGGGGGCAGGAGGAGAAGGGGACGACTGAGGATGAGATGGCTGGAGGCATCACGGATTCGATAGATGTGAGTCTGAGTGAACTCCGGGAGATGGTGATGGACAGGGAGGCCTGGCTTGCTTTGATTCATGGGGTCACAAAGAGTCGGACATGACTGAGCGACTGAACTGAACTGAAATGTACAAAATCCTAACAATTTCACACACACACACACAGAGTTAGGACTTATAAGCAAATTCAAAGTTGCACAAGATAAAATCAACTCAAAAATGTCAACTGAGTTTCCATTTACAAAGAAATTAAGAAAACAATTCCATTTATAATAGCATCAAAAAGAATAAGCTTAATCAGGGAAGCAAAAGACACAGTGAAAAGTACAAAATAATTTAGAAAGAAATTAAAGATAAAAGTAAATGGAAAAATAGCTTGTATTCATTGATTGGAAGACAATGCTAACATGTCACGACTAAAAACACCTACAGATTCAAAATCTCAATGACATCTGTTGTAAAAATAGAAATATTCATCTTAAAATTCATGTAGAATCTCAATAGACTCCAAATCACCAAATCAATGTAGAAAAAGATTAACATTGGATGACTCACACTTTCTGATTTCATTATTACAAAGCTACAGTAATCAAAACAGTGTGTTATTGTCATAAAGACAGACACAGAGACCAAAGGAACAGAACAGAAAGCCGAGAAATAAACCCTCACATATATGGGCAAATGATTTTCAATAGAGGTTATCAAGACTATTCCACAGAGAAAGAATAGTCTTTTCAACAAATGGTGCTGAAAAACTGCATACCCACATGCAAAAGAATAAAACTGATTCACTACCTTATACCATATCCAAAAATTAACTCAAAAAGATTTCCTAAGAATTAAAGTATAAAATTGTTTGAAAAAAATATATAGGAA
The DNA here is from genome assembly GCA_006408675.1 of Madoqua kirkii. Taxonomy (NCBI): domain Eukaryota; kingdom Metazoa; phylum Chordata; class Mammalia; order Artiodactyla; family Bovidae; genus Madoqua; species Madoqua kirkii. Next base: position 33,763 of record SJYC01133736.1, on the reverse strand, counting down.
AAACTTCAGGACACTGGATTTGCTAATTTCTCATTTGACACAAAAGCGCAAGCAACAAAGATAAATTAAACTTAATCATACTTTAAGCATTAGTGCATCAAAGGACATATCAAAAGATTATAAGACAATACAGAAACAAAGAAAAGATTTCCAACTCAATTATTTAACAGGGAGTTAATATACCAGAAAGTATTAAGGACAAAACAAAACAAATTTGCTGCAACTTGACAACAAAAAACACAAACAACATAATTAAAAGGTGTGAGGTGGTGTGGTAAAGAATCCACCTGCTATTGCAGGAAATGCAGGTTTGATCCCTCCGTCAGGAAGATCTCCTGGAGAAGAAAATGGTAACCCACTCCAGTATTTTTGCCTGGAAAATTCCATGGACAGGGGAGTCTGGTGGGCTACAATCCATGGGGTTGCAAAGAAATGGACACAATTTATGTGACAGACCACACACAAAGGACTTGAATTGAAGGTGATACTCAAAGTCCTTCAAGCTAGGCTTCAACTGTATGTGGACAGAGAACTTCCAGAAGTACAAGCTGGATTTAGAAAAGGCAGAGAAACCAGAGATCAAATTGCCAACAACCGATGGATCATAGAAAAAGCGAGAGAATCCCAGAAAAACATCTGCTTCATTAACAATGTCAAAGCCTTTGACTGCATGTATCAAAATAAACTGTGTAAAATTCTGAAAGAGATGGGAATAGCAGATCACCTTACCTGCCTCCAAGGAAACCTGGATGCAAGGCAAGATGCAATAGTTACAACTAGACATAGAACAATGGACTGTCTCAAAACTGGGAAAGGAGTATGTCAAGGCTGTATACTGTCACCCTGCTTAATTAACTTATATGCAGAGTATATTGTGTGAAATGCCAGGCTAGATGAATCACAAGCTGGAATCAATATTTCCAGGAGAAATATCAATAACTTCAGATAGGCAGATGACACCACCTTAATGGAAGAAAGCAAAGAGGAACTAAAGAGCTTCCTGATGAAAGGTAAAGAAGAGAGTGAAAAAGCTGGCTTAGCACTCAAAATTCAAAAAACTAAGATTATGGCATCTGGTCCCATAGCTTCATGGCAAATAGACAGTGAAAAATGGAAACAGTGGATGATTTCACTTTCTTCATCTCCAAAATCACTACAGACAGTGGATTGCAGCCATGGAATTAAGTGATGCTTGCTCCTTGAAGAAAAGCAATGACAATCTAGACAGCATATTAAAAGGTAGCATATAGGTCCATATAGTCAAAGCTATGGTTTTTCCATTAGTCATGTACAGATGTAAAAGTTGGACCATATAGAAGTCTGAGTGCCAAAGAACTGATGCTCTCGAACAGTGGTGTTGGATAAGACTGTTGAGAGTCCCTTGGACAAAAAGGAGATCAAATCAGTCAATACTAAAGGAAATTAACCCTGAGTATTTACTGGATGGATGCATGCTGAAGCTCCAATACTTTGGCCAACTGATACAAAGAGCTGACTCATTGGAAAAGACCCTAATGCTGGGAAATATCAAAGGCAAAAGAAGAGAGAGGTGACAAAGATGAGAAGTTTGGATGGCAACATCAAATGAATGGACATGGGTTTGAGCAAACTAGCAGAGATAGTAAAGGACAGGGAAGCCTGGTATGCTACAGTCCATAGCGTCACGAAGAGCTGGGAATGATTTAGCAAATGAACAACAAAAAGACTTGAATAGACATTTTCTAAAGAAACATGTAAATTGCCAGAAGAACATGAAAATATGTTCAATATGAATTATCATTAGGAAAATATATTTCAAAACTATAATTAAATACTACTCGTGTCTGTTAGAATCATTATTATTTTTTTAAAAAAGAAGAAAATAACAAGTGTTGGTGAAGAGGTAGAAAAGTTGGAAACTTTGCACATTGCTGATGGGATTATAAAATAGTGCAATAGCTACAAAAAACAGTAGGGGAGCTTTTTTCAAAAAATTAAAAATAGAATAATCCAATATTCTACCTCTAGATACCTAACCTCAGAAATTTAAAGCAGGGACACCAACAGATATCAGTACACCAATGTCCACAGCAACATTATTATCATAATCAAATGTTCATCAACATATAAATGGGTAAACAATATATGACTATATGTGCAATGAAATTAAGCTTCAAGAACAAATGAAATTCTCATGTATATGTATGGCTGAGTCCCTCTGCTATTCACCTGAAACAATCAAACACTATTAACTGGGTATACTCCAATACAAAAAAAAAAAAAAACAATGAAATTCTGATGTATACGACAACATGGGTCAACATGGAGACATTATGCTAAGAGAAATAAAGCAAGCACAAAAGGAGAAATATTGGATGGTTCCACTTACACAAAATACCTAGAGTAGTCAAATTCATAGAGAAGTAACACAAAATGGTGACTGACATGGACTTCTGGGAGGAGAAAGTGGAGCATTATTGTTTAATGGGTAGAGTTCTAGTTTGTGAATCTGATAAACTTTTAGAGACGGATGGTGGTGTGGTCAGGAAAAAGTGTGTATGGACTTATTAATACCACAGAATTATACACTTAAAATGGTAAATTGTATGTTATATATATTGTACTACCAAAAAAAATCAATGAAACATATTTCTTAGCTACATAAGAAAATTTATGAACACATGAAACAGATAAAACATACTTGGGCATACTTATATCCATGAAAACCATGGCCTTAGAGAGCTCCACATTGAAGTGCATAGGTACCAAGATATGCTGTGCAGACACATTCAGTTTTCGTGCTTCTTTCCAATTATCACCTAATTACAGAAAACACAACATGCTTAAAGAAAGCAAACTAAAAAACACACTGAACCTAAAATTACCATTACTACTTTATACAATGCATGATATGAGGAAATCTTCCTATATCTAGAAAATCTCAATGGCATATTCTCAAGTATACATAATTAGTAGGTAAATTCTTTTCCCTCTTCAGTTTTCTTCTGCTTTAGACTATATTTTAAGAGGAAAGTGAAAGTGTTAGTCACTCAGCCATGTCTGACTCTTTGTGACCCCATGGACCGTAGCCTGCCAGCCTCCTCTGTCCATGGAATTCTCCAGGCAAAAATACTGGAGTGAGTTGCCACTGCCTCCTGCAGGGGATCTTCCTACCAAGAGACTGAACCCGATTTCTTAACTGTCTGAGCCATCAGAGAAGGACCAGATAGCAGTAGCGCCCAAACTCCCTACTTCTCACAACAAAAAATATCTTCAACATTGCCAATGTCTCTTGAATAGTAAAATTTCTCTTCCTTGAGATACCACTCCTGGGAAAAATCACTTCTAATTCAAAAATATAAAACGTCTAATATATTTTGAACCAAAGTCTTCAGAGAAATTGTCTAAAATCCCAATCACTTCAGCAAAATGAATCAACAAATAATGCCTTGTGTACTTACCAACTCTGCTGAAAAGCAGCTGTATGCTTGTAAGCTGAATATCAAAGGAGTCATAAGCTCTATGCATTATCTCTTCACGATTGGCTCCACCTTGTTTTAAATCCGGTAATTCTGAACGACTTTTACTTGTCACCTTTAAGTTAATTTTAACAGTTTAGATTACACAAATTACTTCAAATGAAAATACAAAATTTTTATCTTTTAGACTACATGATAAAAACAGGAAAAGATAAACTCACAAGCTGACATACATTGTAAGATAATTAGAAACATCTTTATCCATGACATACATAATGAGAAGCAAGGTATAAAGTCCGTTTTTACATAATAAGTTGTATTTCCTAATTATTTACATTAAAAAGGGAAAACAAAGCCAGTTCTGGTACATAATACATCTAAAAATTATTTAATCTGCTAAGAAGACTTTTGCCTGTAACCCCAGGTGTTTCTTGACTTACAGTGGAATGCTTGGTCTGGCCAGTTGCTGATCTGGAAAATGCCTAAGCTGGTCTTCATGAACTCCTCTCCTTCGGCGCAGGGATTTCAACTCCCTGGGAAGGGGTAAGGGCGCCAAGGAAGGAGGCCACCAACCCCAAAAGGGCAAGTCCAGCCCCTCTGGTCCATTCGGGACCCTCCCCACCCTCCTCCTTCCTGCTGGGCTTCCGCTCTGATCCATCCCCAGTGATATACCCTGGGCCTCACACCCTGACTGTGGCCCACTCTCTGACCCCTCTAGGAATAGCATTGTTCAGACCTCAGTGGAATGACAGCCTTGGCTAGAGGCACTGGTTCACTGTGGCTGGGATCCCAGGCCGGCACTGCGTGGCCAGGTAGAGGCACTGCCTTAGCCTCAGGAAGCCCAACCTAGCCCCCACCCCTGCCTCCACTCCACTAACCAGGGCAGTCCTGGTGCCACTGCCATGGGCCCCTCCCCAGATGCCAGTGACAGTCACTCAGGTGTGTCTGACTCTTTGCAATCCCATGGACTATACAGTCTGTGGAATTCTCCAGGCCAGAATACTAGAGTGGGTAGCCATTCCCTTCTCCAGGGGAGCATCCCAACCCAGGGATCGAATCAGAATCTCCTGCATTGCAGGTGGATTCTTCACCAGCTGAGCCACCAGGGAAGCCTGCTGCCAACAAAGACCCCAATTCTGCAGCCGGCACCTAGCAAACAATCTGGAAGTCTCTAGGGCTGGTACCCTAGAGCAAGGGCCTGGGACCTGTTGGTTGTCATGGCGACAGAAGCAGTCACATCCCTGAGGGTAGATGTGGACCGCAGTAAAGGTGTGCTCCTGAAAGGACCAGCCTGGGCGTCAGCCCTGGAGATGAACAAGAGGCTGCAAGCGAGGCCGAGTCAGGACCAAGCAACGAGGCGGGAGCAGGCAGGTCCCTGGGCGGTCCTGGCTTCAGGCCGTCAGATGACAGATGCACCCCACTCAGGACTGTCCGTCACAGTGCCTCAGTAGCCCCGTGGTGGCCAGCTGACACCCTGCAATCCCCTCTCCTCCAGAAGCTGCCCCCAGAAGCAAGGGCTGACCCTGAGTAACCACGTCTCTAGTGCCCACCCCACTCCCAAGCGGCTGGGCCCAAAGTCTGCTCCCAGCATTTGAAGAGCCAAAACCATGCCAAGACATGGGGCGGGGGCACTGGAGTGAGTCACAGGTCACAGCCACCACCTCCCGCTGCCCAGGGGCCTGGGCCACACCCTGGTTCTGGTCCCTCCTAGGCCAGCGCCTCCTCCAGCTCCACAGAGCTGCCCTGCCCTGCCCTCAGCAGGTTCTCTTGTGTGGGGCAGGGCAGTCAGAGCCCGGGTCTCTGAACAGAGACACGGGGCCTCAGCCATCCCCCTCCTCCACGGGCCTGGGAACTGAGGCCCCAGAGGGCACATGACTTGCCGAGATGACCCCGGAGCAAACGGCAGGTCTGGGCAAAGCCAGCCTGCTTGGCATCACCTCCCACCCCTGACGTTTCATCAGCACGTGGCATTCAGCACCTTCCAGTGGTCTCCCTCGGCTCGGACTTCAGACAGGCTCACGCTCCACTGGTAAAGGCAGGGAGTCTCAGAACCAAGCCGCCAGAGGAGATGGAGAAAGAAACTGTGCCTCGTTCCCTCACCCCCTCTTCACAAGCCTGCCCAAGACCCCCCGGTGCAGGGGCTTTCAGAGCTACATCGAGAGAAGCGCTCCCCCCCCCACCGCCCACACACCTGCAGCCCTGACAACCTGCGGATGACAGAGCACAAAAGAAGTTGCAACACCCCCCAAATAAAGGATGTGGAGGAGCAAAGGTGAGGGGATCGGGGGAAATGGTTGTGGTGTGTTCACTGCTCTCTTAGCTGGAGGAGTGTGTCAGCCCTCGGTAGTACATAAACTCTTGGCAAAGTTGGGTTTTCCATGGTTTGCTGAACTCCTGAACACAGATGTCCCATTTGTGTTTCATTAGTACACCCGCCGCTCTGCGGCTTTCGACCTCTGCACCAGGCAATAATTACCTGGCTCAGGCCCATCCCCTCACCAGCTGGCTGGGGACTCGCTCTGCCCGACCAGGGATGTGTCTGCTGTCAGCCCTTTCCAGGCAATGGACAGCTCCGCTGTCGTCCCTGGGATGTCTCAGCGGGGCCCCTGTTAGCACAATGAGAGGCTGGGGCGTCCTCGAGACTTCTGCAGAGACCTCCAAAGGGAAGACCGCCTTCCAGAGCCCACCACCCTTGGGGAGGCTGGAGGAGGAAGCAGGATGGGGGAAGAAGGGGGTGGGGAAGAAGATCACTCGATGCGGAGGAGAAAGGACAGGACAGCATCGGTGGGGGAGGAGAGGGAGAGGAGGGGAGGTGGGGGACACCAAGGCCCCCCGTGTAGGAAGCCTCAGTGAGCTAGTCACGCTCAGGCAGTTCTGCCGGACCCAGCCTGGATCCCGGAGGCTTCACATCGCTGGGCTCCAGCCAATGAGCCTGAGGGTGGGCGGCCATCTCAGTCCCCAGGCAGAGGAACTGCCGGGGAGCTCTGGTCGGGGTGTCGGCCAGATTTCAAGAACAGCCCTAGCAAAATGCTGGGCTTTCACCCAGAGCTGGCAACCTGAGCTTGGGTAAAGGCAATCAGGGTTCCCCTCCCCAGACCCCTCCTTACGCAGGGTGCACTCCCGGAGCTTACAGCCAGCCAGCAGGGTGGGCTCCCAGGAGGAAGGGGTGGGTCTGGACTCTGAGGCACAAGCACATGTTGGTCCCCAGGCCCCAGCTTGCTGCCTGTGAAATGCCGAAACTCAGGTCCCCTCCCTTGCTGAGAACCCTTCCACGACCCTGAGCCCAAACTGGAGTTTCCAATTTTATGAGAGCGCTCCCCAAAACTTCAATCTGCCTGCCCTTGGTATAAGTGTCCAACTTTACCTTTTCCTCTACATCAAGGAAACTGAACATTCGAATCAAGAGTATAACATAGAAAACAGGCTTGTGGTGGCCAAGGGGGAGGGGGAGTCTGTGATTAGCAGATGCAAAGTATCACGCAGAGAACGGAAAAACAACGAGGTCCTACTGTGGAGCACAGAGAACCGTATTCAAGACCCTGAAATAAGCCATGATGGAAAATAAAGCGAAAAAGAATGTATGGATATGGATAACTGATCACTTTGTTCTCTAGTAGAAATCACCATAACATGGTAAATCAACTTCAGTAAAAAATAATAATAATAATAATAAAATAAAATAAAAGTCTGAGATGTGACTGCGAGGGACTGGAGCAGAAAGGCATTGCCTTTTGGATGAAGGACCCCACAGGGAAGAGTGGAAAGCGGAAGAGAAGGTCGGCATTCATGAACTGCTTCCAGTGTGCATGGTGCCGAACGCTCTGAATCCTGAAACTTCACGGACCTTCCCAACAGCCTGGGAGAAAGCCATTCTCCAGTCTGGCAGACAAGAGGACCAGACCTCAAGAAGTAAGTGGGCCCTGCAGTGGAGCCGGGATTCAAACTCAGTTTCTGGACAGCCTGGGCTCAGAGGTGCACAGGAGCTGAGGGCAGGCAGAGGCAACATTTATGATTTCGTGAACCTGCTGACATCAGTGCTCCTGGAATGTTTCTCAGGATTGCACGCTACCCTCCATTAGACACGTGTGTGTGTGTCAGTTGCTCAGTCCCGTCTCACTCTTTGTGACCCCATGGACTGTAACCCACCAGGCTCCTCTGTCCATGGCGTTCTCCAGGCAAGAACTCTGGAGTGGGTTGCCATTTTCCCCTCCAGGGGATCTTCCCAACCCAGGGATCAAACCTGGGTCTCCTGCATTCTAGGTAGATTCTTTACCATCTGAGCCACTTACAACCTATAAAATATGTTTAGGAATCTCCTTAGTAAGACTACTGGGTTTGTGTTGTTGTTGTTTTTGAAACAAACTATGAAACCACAAATTCACAGTTTCATCTTCTTAGCCTTAATACAAATTCCTCCATAGGTTCTTCATCCACAAATTTTCCCTCCAGGACTTTTAAGCAAAAAGAATCATCATCAAGGGGAAGAGAGAAAGGCATCAGTTCAGTTCAGTTCAGAAGCTCAGTCATGTCTGATTCTTTGCAACCCCATGAATCTCAGCATACCAGGCCTCCCTGTCCATCACCAACTCCCAGAATTCACTCAGACTCATGTCCATCGAGTCAGTGATGCCATCCAGCCATCTTATCCTCTGTCATCCCCTTCTCCTCCTGCTCCCAATCCCTCCCAGCATCAGAGTCTTTTCCAATGAGTCAACTCTTCGCATGGCGAAGAGGTGGCCAAAGTACTGGAGTTTCAGCTTCAGCATCAGTCCTTCCAAAGAAATCCCAGGGCTGATCTCCTTCAGAATGGACTGGTTGGATCTCCTTGCAGTCCAAGGGACTCTCAAGAGTCTTTTCCAACACCACTCTTCAAAAGCATCAATTCTTCAGTGCTCAGCCTTCTTCACAGTCCAACTCTCACATCCATACATGACCACAGGAAAAGCCATAGCCTTGACTAGATGGACCTTTGTTGGCAAAGCAATGTCTCTACTTTTGAATATGCTATCTAGGTTGGTCATAACTTTCCTTCCAAGGAGTAAGCGTCTTTTAATTTCATGGCTACAGTCACCATCTGCAGTGATTTTGGAGCCCCCAAAAATAAAGTCAGCCACTGTTTCCACTGTTTTCCCATCTATTTCCCATGAAGTGATGATGGTCATAACTTTCCTTCCAAGGAGTAAGCCTCTTTTAATTTCATGGCTGCAGTCACCATCTGCAGTGATTTTGGAGCCCCCAAAAATAAAGTCAGCCACTGTTTCCACTGTTTTCCCATCTATTTCCCATGAAGTGATGGGACCGGATGCCATGATCTTCGTTTTCTGAATGTTGAGCTTTAAGCCATCTTTCTCACTCTCCTCTTCCACTTTCATCAAGAGGCTTTTTAGAAACGCATGGACACAGCTAAAGACAACAAGGCTCATCTTTTTACGCCAATTCCTGTAAGTTCGCCTGGACGTCCTGAGTCTTGGGTTGGGGTGGGCGGGCCTCTGGGCTTGGCAGCTGGAGCTCATCAGCGATGCCTGCCCAGGACATGGGAAGAGAGAGAGGCAGTTTTCCTGGCAGGCAATTATCCCTAGAAATGCAGCGATGAACCGCAGGATGGCCCTCCAGCTATGAAAGTGAGCACTAGTCAGGAGCTATGATGGACTCCCAACCCAAAGAGCTGTAAAGAAGCTGGGCTCCTCCCAACCCAAAGAGCTCCTGGGATGGGAGCTGCCCTGTTAGCTGGGGTGGCCCCCACCATGGACAAGCAATGCCCACGGAGGGTGAAAACAAAGAGGTTGCCTTGGACAGCTGAGGAGCTGGCATCTTCTCTCGGACCTGAGGTCAGCTGGCCCGCCTGCCCCAGGAGAGTGAGCTCAGCCACAAGCCCCGGCCGAGGAAGAGCCACATCCACTGTCTCCACCTGCCCCGGGTCCAAGGGTCATCTTTGCTCCTCTGGCGTCCATCTAGATGCTGTAAGTGGAGCTTCTCCTGAAATTTCCACAAGATATCACTCACAGGAGGTCTCTGTGTACACGGGGGACTCAGCTGGAGTCAGGGGGCCGCCGGGGGACCCATCACAGCAGTGAGACAGCTAGAGACCCCAGGGTGGCCTTGCCATGTGCTCTTGGCCCTGCCTTCTTCTCAGGGCCGGGATCAGGCACTCACCTCGGGCACAGGATTTAAGAGGGTGCCAAAAATCAAGGTAAATATAACTAAATGCAAAAAGTCATGGGAAAAAGTCCACGATGAACAAGACGTCAACACTTTAAACAGAAACAGGATCATTCTTACTGGTTTGTCCTCTTGCCTCAGGTTCCAATAAGGCACAGTTGAAAAAGTGAAAGTGTTAGTCACTCAATCTCTTTGCAACCCCATGGATTGTAACCCGCCAGGCTCCTCTGTCCATGGGATTCTCCAGGCAAGAGTACTGCTACTGTGAGTTTAGTCACTCAGTCATGTCCAACTCTTTGAGACGCCATGGATTGTAGCCCGCCAGGTTCCTTTGTCCATGGGGATTCTCCAGGCAAGAATTCTGGGCAGGTTGGCATGCTTTCCTCCAGGGGATCTTCCCAACCCAGGGATTGAACCCACCCAGGTCTCCTACATTGCAGGCAGATTCTTCACCAGCTGAGCCACAAGGGAAGCCCATGCATACTGGAGTGGGTAGCCTATCCCTTCTCCAGGGTGTCTTCCAGATCCAGGAATCAAACTGGGGTCTCCTGCATTGCAGGCAGATTCTTTATCACCTGAGTTACCAGGGAAGCCTCCTGCACAGTTGAACCTGTATAAAATTTTGTTCATCGTGGGTTTTTTTTTTTTCCAGTAATTTTGAGTTTTTTAATATGGCATTAAAATATTATTTTCTCAATTACTGGGATTTGGGGTACCCCCTTCCTTCCACACCGGGTTCTGGGGCCTCTCCCATCCTAGTCCCCCAGAGCTCTGCAAGTTTCTGCCTCCTGGCTTGCTCTCCCCTTTGCCTCTGTTCCCTGACTCACAGGAACACTGACAATTTCTTCCTTTTATCTTATAGGGCCATCAACTCTTTCCATCTCTACCCCCAAAGTCAACCCCTCATCTACCAAAACTTGAAACTTTGAAATTACTCTTAGCAAAAGACTGGCCAATTCAGACAGAGGGGCAGAGAGCCATATGCAAAGATGCAAATAAATATGAGACAGGATTTTTAAAATATATTTGTTTATCTGTTTGACTGTGCAGGGTCTTAGGTCTTAGCTGTGACTTGTAGGATCTAGCACTCTGATCAGGGATTGAACCCAGGCCCCCTGAATTGGCAACGTGGAATCTTAGCCACTAGACCACCTGGGAAGTCCCCAAAGAGGGAATTTTCTATAAACATGAGGCTCCTCACTCACACAGAGGACTGTTCCCCTAGTTATTCTCATGTCAGGAGAGCCCCCCTCCACCACCACCCCTGACCCCACAAAGCCAAGAGGAGGCTGCAAATGCAGGTGATTCGGGTAAGCTGTCCTAATAATTGGGAGGCTTCCCTGGTGGCTCATATGATAAACAATCTGCCTGACGTGTGGGAGACCTGGGTTCTATCCCCGGGTTGGGAAGATTGCCCGGATTGGGAAGATCCCCTAGAAATAACTGTGAGAATAAAAACCAGTGGCCAGGACAGCAGAGAAGAATGTGGGGTCCAGCGTGCATGGCTATCGTGTGCCCTGGGAAGGGGGGATCCCTCCTACCTTGGCCATACTCTCTCAGGGACCCCACACTTGGCACCCGTCCTTGGAATCTGAGGAGATGCACGTACCCTCTGGGCAGGACACTGCAGAGTCCAAGGCTGGAGGAAGAAAGGGGATGAGTAATCCATTCTTGCCCCTCCCTCTGGAGCTAGGAGAGTCTCCCACAGCCCCCACAGCCCCCACAGCCCCTCCGTTCTTCCTGTTTCATCCTCCGTGTCTAAGCCTGAGCGCACCAAGGAAGAGTCGCCTGTCCACACTTCGACTTGGCTCGCAGAGACTGACCCTCAGCGACCCCATGGACTGCAGCCTTCCAGGCTCCTCCGTCCAAGGGATTTTCCAGGCAAGAGTACTGGAGTGGGGTGCCATTGCTTTCTCTGCCAAGAGAAGCCAGGAGGCCTCATCTGGAAGGAGGAGGATGCAGGCTGGACCAGGAATGGCAGGTAGGGAGGCCTGCGTGGGCCTGAAGCAGAATCGCTGGGATCTAAGCCTCAACAGAGCCAGCCCAGATGCCCAGACCGGTGCACGTGGCAAGCAAAAGCAGAGACAGTGAACACACTGCGTGTACCGGGCACGGCGTGGGGCGTCACTGGTCCCAATTCACAGTGGAGGAAGCTGAATGCTACGTGGCCCGCGGGGGTCTGGGCTCAGGAAATATCTAGGCTACCAGCTGGTGGAGGAGGGGAGCGTGGCCTACTGTGCCACGCGTGTGCAGACCAGACTGTCCTCCCATGGTGTGGGCTAGCAGGAGGTCAGGAGAGCCCCAAGGAGGGAGGCTGTGCCCTGAGGGGCCTGGGAGAGGGAAACTTTTGCAGAGCTTTGGGGAGGACTTCACAAACCACAGGACTAGCTCCTGCTGCTGCTAAGTCGCTTCAGTCATGTCCGACTCTGTGTGACCTCATAGATGGCAGGCAGCCCACCAGGCTCCCCCGTCCCTGGCTAGGTAGAGTCTTATCCCTGCTACCTAATGCCTGTGTGACCTTGGACAAGTCACTTTACCTGCTCACGCTTGTTTCTTCACCTGTGAAATGAAGACTGTGATGGAGCCCCCCGCATAGCCTGTGGTGACCATTCATGGCTCCAACTGTAAAATGCCTAGGACAGTGGAAGAGTCCATGTGCTGACCATATTTAGTAATAGTATGGACACATACCAAGGCTATTTTTATTATATTTAATTTCTATTATGCATTGCTGTTGAGAGTCCCTTGGACAACTAGGAAATCAAACCACCTGCTCACGCTTGTTTCTTCACCTGTGAAATGAAGACTGTGATGGAGCCCCCCGCATAGCCTGTGGTGACCATTCATGGCTCCAACTGTAAAATGCCTAGGACAGTGGAAGAGTCCATGTGCTGACCATATTTAGTAATAGTATGGACACATACCAAGGCTATTTTTATTATATTTAATTTCTATTATGCATTGCTGTTGAGAGTCCCTTGGACAACTAGGAAATCAAACCAGTCCATCTGAAAGGAAATCAACCCTGAGTATTTATTGGAAGGACTGATGCTGAAGCTGAAGCTCAAATACTTTGGCCACTTGATGGGAAGAGCCAACTCATTGGAAAGGACCCTGATGCTGAGAAAGATTGAGAGCAGGAGAAGAGGGCTACAGAGAATGAGAGGGTTGGGTGGCATCATCAACTCAATGGATGTAAATCTGAGCAAACTCTGGGAGATAGTGAAGGACAGAGAAGTCTGGCCTGCTGCAGCTGTCTCTTATACACATCTCTTCTTGGAAGAGTTCTCAAGATGATGGAGTAGGATGCTCATATCCTCCCAAAGGCACACCAAAATTACAAGTATTTACAGAACAACTATTGATGAGAAAGATGGGGGGTGGGGGTTGCAACAAGTCAGACACAACTGAGCAACTCAACAGCAACAACACGCATTGTTGTTTAGGGCACCCAGTCAGTAGGATCTGTTATTGCAGCCTGAGCTAAAACATGTCTTCCTAGTCCATGACTGATTTTTATATTCCAGGAGTCTTCCCTGGTGACTCAGTGGTAAAGAATCTGCCTGCAATGCAAGAGACATGGGTTTGATCCCTGGGTCTGGAAGATCCCCTGGAGAAGAAAATGCAACCCACTCCAGTATTCTCACATGGGAAATGCCACGGACAGAGGAGCCTGCGGACTACAATCCACGGGGTCACAGAGTTGGACACAATTTAGCAAGTAATCAACAAGTTGAAGAACCAGCCCCAAAGAAAAGCTGATGGAGAAACAGAAGAGCAAGTGCCAGGTAACATTTTCTAGGAACATATAAGTTCTGCTTCTGAGTCCAAATTAGTTAACATGCCCCAGTGAAGACAAGCAGGGGCAGGGCTGAGTGGGCAGGAGGACGTCACACAGACCATGAGGTGGAAGATATCGGCCAGGTGAGTTTTATCTATTGCTTTCCTGTGTGGGTTTTCCGAGCCACCTGTTTTTAAGCAGGCTTGGCCTCTGTTTTCCCATCTGTAAATTAGGATAATACAAATAGCTTTGTCTGTTTCATAAGAATAATATGAAAGCGCAAAGCTTCTGCAAATTGTGGTGATGTCCTCAGAGTGTGTGGCAAGGGGGCACTGCAGTGAGTCACTTTACCCCTGCTAAGCATCACTGGTGAATCAAGAAGCCAGCTGAGAGCTCACAGGCCTAGATGCCTGAGCTTTTGAATCTCCCTCTTTTCAGAAACCATTCATTATCTCGGGCAAAGGAAAAGAGTATTGAAGATTGGAAAGCAAGCAAGGTCAGGCCCCCTTAGTCCTAGGGGCAGAGACCCCAGCTCTTGGGAGGTATGTGCTCTGCACAGTATTTCTGTGGAAGATGTTCTGATTTAGAGAATGATGTCACTCACCCAGGGCCAAGGTCTTAGAACCATCATCCAGAAACAGGAACATGGCAAGCAAAGAGGGCTACAGAAGTAAAAGATGCTGAACACAGAGAGGGACGTGTAGACTGGAGGAGAGGGAGAGGAAACTCATCTCAAGTCCAGAGGAAGACATGCTGCCTGTGACCTTGGGGGGTCGTGGACTCTGCAACCAACCTGAGTCACCGTGAGACACACAGCAGCCTGGCCGGCTGGTGGCCCAGACAGCCCAGCGCTGAGGACAGAGGCCCTGCCCCTTCCCAGCTGGGCCCTCTGACCACCTCTCGCCTTGAACTGCGTCTTCTCCTCATTATTCTCAATGGGATTAATACAGCCCATCCCTTAGCAGGGTTAAGACAGTGTCCATGAACTGCTAGGGATTTTCAGAGACGAAATAATGTGCCCCAGGTTACACAGTGCATGGGGTAGGACCAGAATCCTGTCTTCCCTGGTCCCAGCCCTGAGTCTGTCCCCTAGATCACCCTGCTCTCTATGGTCTGACACCTTGTCACTTCTTTAATCCATGCAGACAAAAGTCACAGACTGATGGTCCAAGGGATAGTTCAGCTTAAGAGCATTAAAATTTTGCCAGTGGTTTTTCAAAAAATAGGAAATTTTACATAAAAACCTGGATTTCCACTTTTCCTTGAGAAATCATAAGCTATACAAAGCCTGATTCCTGTGTGGCACCGTGGGCCAGCCCTGAGAGGTAGCTGAAGGTCCTGGGACTTGTTCTGCACCCTCCCTGCCCCCCAACTTATGCCAGGCCTGCTTCTCCCACGTCCTTTCCCTTCTGGTCCCCTGAGCATCTGGGCAGAGGGACACACGACCTTTCGGAAGGAAAGCCTCTTGCTGCCTGATCGAAGACCTTGCAACACCACAGCCATGAAAATTGCAAAGCATCCCCGAGAACACATCCGCGGCCATTAGCAGGCTGGAGACGTGATTTATGAAGAAGGATGAACACAGAAAATAAGCCGAGCTTGGCTAAACCATGACGTGGGCAGAGATGGGCCGACCGGGGCCTCAAGAAGGAGCTGTCATTACAGGAGCCTGAGGGGTCAACTCAGGGGAGCAGAACCTGAGCCACGGACATTTTCAGCTGAGTTATCAGGAAACGACTCCTGGAGTCGTGAAAGCCTGGGCAGACGGAGGAGTCGATGTGGAGAAGGAGGGGAAACGCCTTTCCTGTTTCTGCCCGACTTCTTCTCAAAGAAAGATACCAGATCACTCAGTGGGCACAGAAGCAGTTCTGCTGAGAAGCTCTGTGGACTGGAGGAAGCAGCCCCCGGAAGGGTGACCAGCCTTCAGTCTCCAGAACCAAAGAAAGTGGCTCTGGGCCTGACCTGCCTCAGCACTGGAGCTGGTCATTGAAATCTGACAATGGGATCTTGGTTTGGGAAAGCAGTCTGTTGAGTAGGCGCTTTAGTCAAGACTCTTCAAATGGAATAAAAACCCAGCCCAAACTGGTTTATGTGAAAAGGAAAACTGTCACCTTCCATAGATGATAGTTTCAGAGGTAGTTCTGCTTCAGGAATGGCTGGATCCGGGGTGTCAATGGGTATTGGGGCTATTATCAGGACCTGGTCTCTCTCTGTGTTCTAACTCTTCTTTCTTCCATGTTGGCTTCATTCTCGGGCGGGTTCTCCTCCGTGGTGGTGAGATGGAACCACTAGCTCTAGACTCACATCCTGGAGACCTCAGAAAGCACGCCTCTTTCCCGTGCGCTCCAGCAGACATCCCCAGATCAACTCTTACCAAACCACTTTTGGATCACATGCACATCCTCACATAACCAACCAGACTGCTCTGGGGGTGTGGGGCCGTGACTGGCCATCCAGCACTCAGGGTGCACCCACAGCACTGGGGTTGGAGTGGGCTCAGCCCCTCTCCATCTAAACAAGTTCCTGTGGAGGAGGGAGTGTCCACAGCAACTGAAATATTGTTTCCAGAAGTGGGAGGGAGAGCACCAAGAGGGCAGAACCACTCTGTAGAGAAGCAGAGCACAGGGGGCCAGGAAGTGGCCCACAGCAAGCGGGCAGCTCTCAGAACCCCTAAGACAGAGCCACCACTGAGGCTCCCAGGCACTCCGAGGTCCAGGGAGACCTGCATTGAGCTGGCCCAGATCTCACAGTGGACCCCAGGTACCGCCCCAGCCAATGAGGTTGGGGCAGTCAACATCCTGGTCACCTGGTGAGGGCTGCCTTAGGGTCTGGGTGAACCTGCAGGTTGAACAAATCAGTGCCCACAGCCTCCAGGGGTCTGGAGAAGGTGGGGCATAGGGGCCCCTGGGCTTCCCTGGTGGCTCAGCTGGTAAAGAATCTGCCTGCAATGCCGGAGACCCCAATTCAATTTCTGGGTTGGGAAGATCCCCTGGAGAAGGGACAGGCTACCCACTCCAGTGTTCCCGGGCTTCCCTGGTGGTTCAGCTAGTAAAGAATCTGCCTGCAATGCAGGAGGCCTGCATTTGATATCCTGGGTTGGGAAGATCCCCTGGAGAAGGGACAGGCTACCCACTCCAGTATTCTGGCCTGGAGAATTCCATGGCCTGTATGGGGTCGCAAAGAGTCGGACACAACTGAGCAACTTTCACTTCACTGCAGAGGCCCCCAGGGTCTAAGACCTAAAGGATGAGAGGGCCCATCCAGGCACCCAGAGTGCCCCCGCTCCTGCCCCAGGGAGCTCTCAGCCTCAGCCTCAGGAAGGATAAGCCCCCTTCTCCTGCCCAAGACAGGCCTGATGACAGGCACGTGGTTTTAACCAGTGAAGTGAGGGCAGCTGAATGGGGAAACTGGCCTGGGCTTCTGGAAGAGGTTGTCCTTGCTGATAATAAATTAATTAATAAATTCATAAAAGCATTTGATGCAATGTGCAATGGTCCCTTTTCCACTGGACTTCGTCACTCTGCATCACATCTGGACAGCAAGGCTGGCCCCGGGCAGCCAATGTGCCCTATGAGGGGAGGCAGCCGCTGAGCTGGGGTGCTGAGGGTGCCCCCGGGGGAGGGACGTCACCGAGTTAGCCAGCCTGGAGCTGTCACCTCCAGAAAGCCCATCACGTGACAGAGACAGTGTGCTGGATTTTGAAACTCCTCGGGCTGGTGTTTTCTAATACCTGCAGCTGAAAGCAGCCTAGCTAAACAAGGATGACCGGAAGGCAGCTCTACTCAGAGTGGGAAGGGACGCAGCTGACAGAGTGCCTGGGGCCTGGCAGTGGGTGGGGGCCCAGGCCTGGCCTTGCACCCATCAGTTTCTGCGGCAACAAATGGTTTTTTCCATCACTTCTAGGACCCAAAGCGAAAACTTTTTTCCCCTAAGTAATGTTCTTACTCTAGTTTAAATAAGCCTCCCTTGAAAAGGGAACCCTCCTACACTCTTGGTGGGAATGTAAATTGGTGCAGCCACTATGGAGAACAGGATGGAGGGTCCTTAAAAACAGGGACTTCCCTGGCCGTCCAGTAGTTAGGACTCTGAGTGTCCACTGAAGGCGGTGCAGGTTTGAACCCTGGATAGGGAACTAAGATCTTGCATTCTGTAAGGCTCAGCTTTAAAAAAAAAAAAAAAAAGGAATGAAAAATAAAAAAAAAAATCATACTACTGTATGATTCAACAGTCCCACTCCTGGGCATATATTCAGAGAAAACCATGGTTCAAAAAGACAGGACTCCAGTGTCCACAGCAGTACTGTTTACAACAAACAAGACATGGAAGCAACCTAAATGTCCATCAGCAGAGGAATGGATAAAGCAGATGTGATATATATATGATGGATATATAGATAATGGAATATTACTCAGTCATTAAAAAGAGAGAAATAATGCCATTAATGGCAACATGGATAGACCTAGAGATTATCACACTAAGTAAACTGAGTCAGACAGAAAAACAAATCATACAATATCACAGGTAAATGAAATCTTCTTTTAAAAATGGTACAAATGAACTTATTTACAAAACAGACACAGTTTTTGAAAACAAACTATGGTTACTAAAGGGAAAGGTGGTGATGGGGGGATACACTGGGAGTTTGGGACTGATATATACACAGTGGGCTTCCCTGGTGGCTCAGCTGGTAAAGAATCTGGCTGCCCTGCAGGAGATCCGGGTTGGATCCCTGGGTCAGGAAGACATCCTAGAGAAGGTAATGGCAACCCACTCCAGTATTCTTGTCTAGAGGATTCCATGGATAGAAGAGCCTGATGGGCTAATATCCATGGGGTCACAAAGAGTCAGACATGACCGAGTGACTAACCCTATACACAATATTATAATATAAAATAGATAACCATCAGAGATCTACTATATAGCACAAGGAACTCTACTCAATATTCTGTAATAGCCTAAATGGGAAAAGGATTTGAAAAACAATTGATATATGTATATGTATTACTGAATCACTTTGCTGTACACCTGAAACTTTTCCTTTTATTATATTAATAGGTGTTTTATTTTGAACAACAACAACAATATATTTTATTGAAGTATAGTTGACTTACAGTGTTTCAGGTGCACAACAAGGAGATTCGGTTTTACAAATACACATACTTTCTTTTTGAAATTATTTTCCATCACAGTTTCTTACAAGAGATTGACTACCATCCCTATGCTATACAGTAAATCTTTGTTGCTTGTTGCACATATATTTTTAAATTAGAATAAAAATTTTAAAAACGAAGCCTCCGTCAAAAAAGCCAAGGACATTTCCTTTGTACACAGTCAGAAAAGAGGAACTCCCCACCTCACTGTCCATCAACAGGGGGTAATGAAATTTATTCAGCTACAGCCGTTTGATGGTTGTGTGTGTAGCTGATAGACAGACGATACTTAAAGACACAAGAGATGCTTTGTATATACTATTAAAGGTGGGGGCGAGACATAAAACCATAGGTACAGTGTGATCCCAATTTCATATGTATATACATAGTTCTTTAATATATACACACAGAGGGAAAAAAAGACTGGAAGATAATACAGTAATGTTTAGCCCTGGGTGGTACAATTTGGGATAGTGTTTACTTTCAACTTTATATTTCTACATAGCTTTCAAATTTCCTGCAATGAACCTATATCAAGATGATTACCTGAAAAGTGAATATTAAAATAAAGCACTTGAGAAACCACTGAAAATTCGAGAGACAAGAAGGCTTTTCGTGTTTTCTGCAAGGCCCAGGGCTCCATGAAGGCACAGAGGCTACATCAGGCCAGAGCTGACCATTCATACATCCTCATGATGGGGTATGGTCAGGGTTAGCACAAGACTCGCACTGTTGATTAGACAGAAAGGAAAAAATCACAAGCTGAGATTTCTGGGCCCAGGGACCCCCAAGAGTGTGCAAAAGCCGCCTTCCCTCCCTCCGTCTTTCACCGCTTCCATCAAATCCACCTCCCACCAGGTCTTGGGAGGTTTGTCCCCAAGACCAAGAGGTGGCAAAGCCCCTAAAGTGAGCTGGTATAAAAAGCAAACCCTGCGCAGGCTGACTCCCTGAAAGCCCCTCAGATTCAGGGAGTTTGGCACGTGGGAGGTTAATTCTCTTATCAAAACTGTACAAAATCCTAATTTTGCAGAGTGGCAATTTGGGGGGAAAAAAAAACCTAGCAATGGGAAAATGTTGGTTATGCAGCATAGACATTCAGTTCTCAGGGGATCAATTATAAAAACACTCATTCAGCTATTTCTATTCAAATGAACACCTGAAGAGGAGGCCTCAATGGTTTTAAAAGTGTGTGGATATTACTGGATAAATGTTAGTCCAATAAAAGAGATCATCATCCACTATTTGTGTACATTTAAGTTGACACCAAAAAGATCTTTGTGGAAGATCGCTGCGGCTGCTTCTTTTTCTGCGTGCATCTTTTTATCTCCTATTCCCTTAACGCTTTAGGAACAGAAGAAAACAGACCAAATGTGGCTTGGTCACGGGCTTGGGGCTTTTTTCTTTTTCTTCTTCTCCTTCTTCCCCCCCCCCCCCAGGATTAAAAGGACCAGGGTGCTGGGAAGGCCACACCTGAAGTGCAGAAACAGGTCCGTATCATGATGAATATGTAATGCCCTGCTTGGAGGCGCAGTCACGATCTCTAATAAGAATTCACGAGTCTGTGTTTGAAAACAGACATTTGCATTTGCCCTGCGGTCACAGTACATGGACCATTCTTATTCAAAAATTTATTTTTCTTCTTTTTTTTAAAGGCCTGGAAATATTCCGTGCCCTCACTCCCCCACCAATACACGTCCTTCTTTCTGTGTTTCCTTTAAACAGAAATTAAGAGAAGGGAGCACAGGGTTCCCCCTCCCGGCAGCCTCAGCTGCTAGACCTAGGGGAGGACCCCAGTTCCCGGAGAGAGACCCCCAAAGCCTGGTCCAAATATATATATAATGTTTTTCATGTCCAGTAATTTTCTCAGGCTGAAATGAAATGTAGAATTAAAAACGAGGCAAGCAAAACAAATGGGGAGGAATTTGGGGGTTCAATAGTCTCCACAAAGAGGGGCCAGGCAGGTATTCTCTGGTACCTGACCGTGTCCGGTGGCGACTGGCATTTCTCAGCCAACGCAGACTGATGGGGTTTCTGGGTTAAAATCTTTGGGAAAAAACCAGCACCAGCGGTTGTTTTTTAAAAAAACAAACAAACAAAAAAAAACAGACTTCTAAAAGGGAGTCTTTTCCACCCTGATCCATTAAATTGTTGGCAGTCTGACAGGGGCCGAGTTCTACCATTTGGGGACAAGGAAGCGAGCGCGAACACCCGGTCGCTGTCCGGGGGTCTCTCCTCTCTCGAGGTGAAGCCGAGCAAAGGGAAACGCGCTGGGCGTGCGAGTTGATCCCGGCCCGGCCGAGGTGGTCGCGGGGATGTGACCCCCGAGGCGTCCCCGGCCGTCCGCGCTGAGCGCAGGCACGAGCCGCGGGCCGAGCGCTGGCCCCGCGCGGAAGCCGCCTCGCAGCCGCGTCCCGGCGGGTCCCCAGCGGGGCCCGTCCCTCCGCGCCCCCTCCTTCCTGGGGGTCGGCGGAGGTCAAAGGCCGAGCCCCGGAACCTCGAGGTTGGCTCCGTCCTCCGGATGCAGGCGCTCGGAGCCGCGGGCTCGCCCCGTTGAGCGCCGCGCCTCGGCGGCGACAGGGCCGGGCGGCATCCGTCCGGTCTCCGCTCTTCCCGGGCGTTGGGGTCGGGGAGCCGGTGCCGGGGCGGCGGGCGGAAGAGGGGATCGGCGCGCCTCTGGGCCGAGCCCACCGGCGCGAGCCGGCAAGTTCCTTTGTGGGCCGCCCCGGGCCGCGAGCCGAGCCCCCATTTCAGGGCTAACAGTGACACCTGCAGTTTAACCCGCCACATTCCACGCTGGGGGAGGCCGCTCGGGAGGGGCTGAGCCTCCTGCCACCACCCTACCCTCACCTGAGGCCAAACAGGCCAGGATGGTCTTTGGTCCTCAGGGAGGGGGGCCAGCGACTCAGCCCTCTGGGCCTGATGAAGGATCCAGAGCATCTGGCGACCTGCCTGCTACCCCCGGTTTGCAGCGAGGAGCCTCCAGAACCATGGGCCAGGGCTCTGCTGAGCAGCCCTCTGCCCCCAGCCTGGGCCAGCGGAGCCCAAGGGTCCTTGCTTGGGGGAAAGTGGGCAAGGAGGTGATGGAGGTCCTCTTTGACCGTTTACTCAGCACACGGAGACCACCAAGTCCAATGCCCTCATTTTACTGGACCACAGAACAGGAATCAGCTTGGTCAAGGTCACTCAGGACTGCCATCTGCCCCTTCCCAGCCATCACAGGAAAAGACAACACAACTTTTCCACAGAGCATTCCCTCTCCACCACGGTGTACCCTCCATGCTCACACATGCCCACAGGCATGCGAGTGTACACACACACACACACACACACACACACACACACACACACACGGCATGAAGGCGACAGGTCAAAGTTGAGTTGCTTCTCTAAAAATCCAGTGCTGGGTCCTGAGGCTGGTTTCAACAGCCCCTGCCCGGCTCTCCCTACTTCAAAGAATCTAAGAGCCAGGACGCAGAGAAGGGAGGTGGGAATGAAAATGAACCGCCGAGATTTCTTTATAACTTTTCTCAATATTCTGCTGATTGCTAGCTCAGTAGCAGATGTGGTATGCCTAATGATGCATAGACAAGCAGCAGCCCCTAATCCCTAAATGAACTTATCTCTAAATATATACAGGAGAAGCTATATAAACTCCATTGATCCCCTCTGCTGTCCCTTGAAGCCATCCCAATCGAGGAGAGGATGGGTGCCTAGGAGGCCTGGCAGAGGCATACGGAGGGCAGGGAGGAGAGGGCGGACCCCCACCCCACCGACTGTGACCCAGGCAGACAGGGAGCCCGACTTCCTCTCCATTCCCGCAGGGGCATCTGAGGGGCTTCCTCTCCAGGAACCTACAAGGCAAGACCTGTACCAACCGGCACTCTCGCCGTGCAGTTCCTTCTCATTAAAGGCAGAAATGATCCTCTCAGACTGGCTTTTCTTCCTAACCTTGGTCCTCTGCAAAACACATTTATGGCAAGAAACAGCAAGGTTTGCAAGCTGAACTTTCTATTAAGGAGATTGAAAAGGGATCAGCCCTGGGACTTCCCTGGTGGTCCAGTGGTTAAGAATTGGTGACAAGAATTCATCCCACGTGTTACGGGGCACCTAGGCTCACGTTCCGCAACCGCTGAGCCCGGGTGCCTCAACTAGAGAGAAGCCAGTGTGTTGCAATGAAAGATGACACAGCCAAAGGATAAAAAATAATTTTTTTAAGGCATTGGCCCTGGGCCTTCTGTACTGTGTGCAGACACTGGGCGGAGCAGGGAGGGCCCACAGGCCAGTGGGGACAGATGTGAGTCCCAAGCAAGGTGTGTGCCAGAGCCAAGACCACCACCCAGGAGCACAGACTGGGGGGTCTGCATCCTCCTCCCTGCCCCGGGCCCTGCAGAAGTGCCTGGGAGAGGGCGAAGAAACAGCCGGTGCAAAGGCCCTGAGGTAAGAGAAGGCCTGGCCTGGTTAGAGCTGGCCATAAGTCCGGAGGCTGGAGGGCGGAGGTGACAGGGGGCCTGGGAACAGCCAGGGTCGGATCTCTAACGCCAGCAATGAAGCTTGATCTTTATCCTGCAGGAGGCGAAGGAGACCCTTGGTGCCCCCGGTTGCTGCTGACAAATAAAGGCTCTGGCTGCCACGCTGAATGGGGGGCAGGAGGGTGGGCTCTGGTTCAAGACTCAAGCCCCAGAGACCCCAAGTGCCCAGTCAAGCCACTTCAAATAACTGTTCAGCCCAGATGGCCTGCTGATCTTGAAGGCAACCCAAAGAAGCACAGAGACGCACAGTGAAACCGAGAGCAAACTCACCCTCCGCCCACCCGGTCGCCAGAGGAGAGCTTATGCATATGCAATGCGGGCCCACTCAGAAAGCTTTCCATTAGCCGCGTGGAGAAGCCGAGGCTGGGCTGCGGAATCTATATTTCACCTTACGTTGCACACAGCTGGGTTCAGACTGGCACCGGTGCTAATATGCAAAAAAGGCAGTATCTGCATTCATCAGGACTCTGCCTGGGAAGCCAGGAGGGGCTGGGCTTGTTTCAGAGCCAGCAAACAAAGAGGGGGGGGGGGTGCTTGCCAGGGGGTGTCAGGCTGGCAGGCAAGAGCCAGGCAGGACAGAGGCCAATGGAATGGCAGGAGAGACGCAATCTTCTTCAAACCATAGATTGCAGGGGTGGGGGGAACATTCTCCACCAAACAGGAGACTTGGAACCCAAAGGAGCTTGGAACGGGAAATACCTCCAAGAGCCCCTTTCAATTGGCCTCACTTTATTGATGGAAAAACTGAGGCCCCAGAGAGAAGACAGAATTTTCTGAAAGACACACAGTCAGTTGTGGGTTTCATTTTGGGCTTTGTGTTTGTTTGGCTTTTTTGCTTTATATGCAATTATATGTGTGTGAGAT
Organism: Madoqua kirkii; assembly: GCA_006408675.1. Taxonomy (NCBI): domain Eukaryota; kingdom Metazoa; phylum Chordata; class Mammalia; order Artiodactyla; family Bovidae; genus Madoqua; species Madoqua kirkii. Next base: position 9,822 of record SJYC01133736.1, on the reverse strand, counting down.
GCTCGGTCACTCAGTGGTGTTTGACTCTTTGTGGATCCCATGGACTGTAGCCGGCCAGGCTCCTCTGTCCATAGGATTCTCCAGGCAAGAGTACTGGTGTGGGTTGCCTATTCCTTCTCCAGCGGATCTTCCTGACCCTGGAATTGAACCTGGGTCTCCTGGGTTTCCTGCTTCGGCAGGTAGATTCTTTACTTCTGCACCACCTGAGAAGCCCATATGTAACTACAGTGGTGTTTAATTTTTGTTCATATAGGTAAAGAAAGATCCAGGAGATCCTTCGAAGGTCAGTCTTACCCAGGCCAATATTCTGCTAAGCACTGTGTGGAAGCCGGGAAAAAAAGCTGAAGGTGTGGTCCTTGTCTTCAACATGCCTACACACTGCTGGGAATAAAGGCTAGCTCCTATGCAGAACACTTAGTGGACTTCTAAGCAACAGCGAACCGTAATGAGAACTGAAAGTGCAGGGTGGTCTGCAGCCTCAGAGAAAGCCACGTGAGGTGCACACGGACAATGAATGGACCATCAGCCTGTTCACAGAACCCCTAGGGTCAGCATCACGTCAGGGGTGGGGATTGAGTGTATCCTCCGACTTGTACCTTTCTTTCACTTCACTCTGAGTCTATTCCTGTTTTGTTTTTTTTTTTTTCTTTCCCCAGCATGTGAGATCTGTTCCCTGACCAGGGACTGAACCCATGTCCCCTGATGTAGAAGCTCAGACTCACAGCCACTGGACTGCCACAGAAGTCCCTGAGCCCATACTTGACTGCCCTGCCCAAACTGTGAGAAATATAGAAACCTCACCAGTCTGTACAGGAAGGCAGAGAAAAGATGCAGCCTAAGGGTTCAAAATGTGCATCTCTTAAAGTCAACTGAGGCCAAAAATTTTCCAGGAGTCATGTGCAAATGTGAGAGTTGGACCATAAAGAACCCTGAGCACAAAGAATTGATGCTTTTGAACTATGGTGCTAGAGAAGACTCTTGAGAGTCCCTTGGACTGCTAGGGGATCCAACCAGTCAATCCTAAAGGAGATCAACCCTGAATATTCACTGGAAGGACTGATGCTAAAGCTTCAACACTTCGGCCACTTGATGGAAAGAGTCAACTCACTGAAAATGACCCCGATGCTGGGAAAGACAGAGGGCAGGAGGAGAGGGGAGTGACAGAGGATAAGATGGTTGGATGACATCATTGATTCAATGAACATGAGTTTGAGCAAACTCCAGGAGATGGTGACAGAGAAGCCTGGCGTGCTCAGTCCATGGGACTGCAAAGAGCTCAACACAACTGAGCGACTGAACAACAAAGGCTAAAAGCAGCTGTCCTTCCCTCCCCCAGCACAATTAGCAAATCGATTGGCGAAGTGGCTGTCTATGTTAGGCTTGCACATCTTACAACTTGGACACCTCTTATCTGAACTAGTTTCCTAATCTGTAAAAAAAGAAGTTATAATAACAAAGCCTACTTCACAAGCTCTCGGTGAGGCGGACAGGGGATCACACGTGTGACAACATTTCACTGGGGACACATGAAGCCCGCTGAAGCCAAAGGCATCTAGGATGATCTGGTTCATGCTTTGAAAACAGATTCACAAGCATGAATTGGTACCTAGGAATGATCCGTGAGATTGCCACGCAGATCGACCTGCAGAGGCAGGGCCCAGCCTCAGCCATGGGCTATGTGACCCTCTTTCCAGAGCTCTGGAAGCCTTGGTTCATAAGATTCGGGGCTGAGTTGCCGAGAAACAAGTTGCAAGCCAGACGGCCAGATAAAGAGACTCTCAACTGTAGCCTTGATAGTCTGCCCTCCTTCCTGTGTCTTCCTTTCACCTTTTACACCAACTCCTTTTGTAACAATCGCAGGAAATACTTTCAAATCAGCCCGTGCTCCTTGGGAAGACAAATAGTTAAGGCTTACTGTGCATCTGGCCTTGCTCTCTCTTGAATGATCTTAGCCTACTCTTAAAGAAATGAGAAGGACTTCCCTGGTCCAGTGTCTAAGACTCAGCACCCCCAGTGAACGGGTCTGGGTTCAATCACTAGATCCTGCATGCCACAACTAAGACCTGGCATAACCAAGTAATAAAATAAATAAGGATTTTTTTTTTAACAAAATAAAGAAATGAGAATTAGGGTAACGATTTCATGTACATTTGTTTATAAAAAGGACTCAGAGGCCAAGATTGGGCTTTTGGGAAATCACATACGTTAGCTTCCTTTGCCAGCCCTGGTCCAGAGCTGGCTAGCCTAGCTCTGGCTATCCTCAGGAATTTGTTTAGGCCCCTGGCATCTTATTCTAAAAAACCTGCCATAGCCAGGGAGGCCATGACCTGGAAGACTTTGGGTAGCCAGCAATTAGTCCTAATCCAAAGAAGAGGTTTGGATATTGACCCCTGAGATCTACAAGAACCTTCCAGTCCCACCCATGTCGCCATGAGCTGGACTCCCTGTCATACAACAACTGAAGTTGTCACCTCAGAGTCTCCTTCCAATAAGGGGGGAGATGACAGGCAGAAAGAGCTTCTGTCTTGAGGAGCCCCTTGGCCGTCAGGTCCCTCTCTTCACTGTCTGTCTACTCAGGGCTCGTCAGAGAGTTTGCATTTCAACGTGGCCCCTTTCTGGCAAGGACCCTTGAACAAGTCACTGAATTTCTCTGAATTCTTAGGCTTCAGGCGGCAACCCTAGTCCCACAGGGCTACTTGGATTACTGAGTGAGATGCAGAGAGTGCCAAACGGGACTTGGTACACAGTCAGGGAGCCCTGTGTTCAGTCCCTCACCCTGAACATTCCTGTCATAGCAACTGGCTCCTTCCACTGGAAGGTGTGGGACCTTGGACAAGTATATAACATCTCTGGGCCTCAGTTTCATCATCTATAAAATGGGAACCATAGTAGTATCTGCTTAAAGGACTGTTAATGCAAGGAGATAACCTATGTAGGACATTTAGCATAGTATTCCCTGATAGCTCAGCTGGTAAAGAATCTGCCCGCAATGCGGGAGACCTCAATTTGATTCCTGGGTCAGGAAGATCCCCTGGAGAAGGGATAGCCTACCCACTCCAGTGTTCTCCGGCTTCCCTTGTGGCTCAGCTGGTAAAGAATCCACCTGCAACGCGGAAGACTGGGTTCGATCCCTAAACATTTAGCATAGTATTCCCTGATAGCTCAGCTGGTAAAGAATCTGCCCGCAATGCGGGAGACCTCAATTTGATTCCTGGGTCAGGAAGATCCCCTGGAGAAGGGATAGCCTACCCACTCCAGTGTTCTCCGGCTTCCCTTGTGGCTCAGCTGGTAAAGAATCCACCTGCAACGCGGAAGACCTGGGTTCGATCCCTAGGTTGGGAAGATCCCCTGGAGAAGGGAATGGCTGCCCACTCCAGTGTTCTGGCCTGGAGAATTCCATGGGGTCACAAAGATGTGGACGTGACTGAACGACTTCCATTTTCACTAGTCCATCAAGTCTTAGTAAATGTTAGCTGGGATCCACCTTGGTACATGTGCAGCTCCTCAGGGCGGAATTTCTTTATTCCCTGAACTCATGCTGACAAGCATTACCCCACATCGTGGACTGTGGCTCTAGGCAGGTATCAAGACATGGCCCCAGCTTTCAGAGAGCTCAGTTCCCAGGTGGGGTGACAGAGCAACAGGGCAAGCGCTAGAGATACAGCCGGAGTGCTGCAGGAGTGCAGGGGTCAGACCCAGCCTCAGGGGTCAAATGACTTTCTCAGAGGACGATGCCTAAGCCACAGCCTGCAGGAGGGACAGCCTACAGCCCAAGAGGGACAGACGGAGAGTGGCCGAAGGGAGGCGGGCCCTGCCCCACCGCCCTCATCTGACCCCTCCTTCCAGAGCCTGCGGTGATGAAGACGACTCTGAGAGTCCCTTGGACAGCAAGGAGATCAAACCGGTCCATCCTAAAGGAAAATCAGTCCTGAATACTGGAAGGACTGATGCTGAAGCTCAAGTTCCAATACTTTAGCCACCTGATGTGAAGAGCTGACTCATTTGAAAAGACCCTGATGCCGGGAGAGATTAAAGGTGGGAGAAGGGGACAAGAGGATGAGATGGTTGGATGGCATCACTGACTCGACGGACATGCGTTTGAGCAAGTTCTGGGAGTTGGTAATGGACAGGGAGGCCTGGCATGCTGCAGTCCATGGGGTCGCATAGAGTTGGACAGGACTGAGCGACTGAACTGAACTGAACCAGAGCCTTTGGCCTGGGAAGTGCGGACGGGGTCACGCCCCTCCTGACGCACAGCCACGACCCCCTCACCTGGCCTCTCTGCCCAGGAGGTGCTGCTCCAGGTCTCCCAGGGAAGAGGGACCGTTCTCTCCCAGCGTGGGGGAGCTGGCTGGGCAGCAGGCGGGGAGCAGTGTCCCTGCATCACAGATGCGAAGGCCAGCTGCTCTGGACAAGCCACACCGCCCACCCACCCCCCACTCCAGGGGAGCTGTGCACACACCCAGGTCCCCAACCCTCAGTCAGAGGCTGCGCTGCGGAGTGGCTTGCGTTTTGGAGCCGAGGTTCCGGGTAAGGTTGTCCAGAGGTCGGGGAGCAGGGACCCTGAGCTGTGTGCATCTTGCCCTCTCGGGCCACACACCCCTGGGGTCTTTCTAGCCGAGGTTCCCAGAGGTTCCCAAAGATTTGTCCTCGTTTCTCCTCTCCCTGCCTTCCCCCTAGACCTCCCCTCCCCACTGAGAGATGTTTATTGTTGGCAGGTACCCTCCCCTCCAGCCTTCCCGCGGAGGCTGTCCTTAGTAATAGCAGATGGCTGAGTCAGGAGGACGGGCGCTGCCCCACAGCCCGTGGGGCTATCTCCAGGGTCTCCCGCTCCGGTCACAAGGTGCCTTCGGTCAAACGGTAGCCTCTCCCACCAATGATGACAGCGGACACCTCCCACTTCCCCTCCACAACTTGGGGACACTGAGACCGATCCAGTCACCGGACAGATGGGTGCCGGATGGATGGGCGGGGATCACAGGACAGGAAGAGGGAGGGAGCAGCGAGCCCAGCCACAGGCTGGCTGTGGGTCGGGCGTGGCTGGGAGGTGGCCATGAGGGCAAGGTGGGGGTGGCCGTGTCTCTCAGTGAATAGGCAGAGCTGCTTCTAGCCTTAATAGACTGGTAAACATTCTGCTTAGCAAAGCCGAGCCTCCACAGTGACGGATGTCAAGGACTGAAAGGCTTTCTGGGGGAGGACCCAGCGGAGATGTGGGCCCGTCTTCCTAGGTGATGTCACAGCCCCCACATGAGTGTCGGAAGGGAAAGGGCACACGGCTCACAGCCTCCGCTGGCCTCGGTGACATATCACAAGCCCAGTGAACTTGTTTCAGGGACCTGGGACCCAGAACAGCAACGAGAGAAGGGTTACTAGTGCAGACCTGGGGGGTCATAGGCAAGTGGGGGCGGCCAGGCTGGGGCGGGGGGGAGGGGGTGACAGTCTGACAGCAGGGCTAGCGGCGGCTCCTGACTGCGTGCTGAGCCCCATCGCAGGGAACAAACAGATCCAGTCAGGACCACGGGATTTGGAAGGTAATCCTTTGTGGGGCTGAAAGGGCTGTATAAGGTGGCGGTCCACAGAGCCCATCTTACAGGCAGGAGGAGAGTGTCCTAAGCCGTAGTCACAGAGCAGGGGTGAGCAACACGGAGGGCTGGACCCTGGATCTGGAATAACAAGTGGAGCCGAGGCCAGGGGACGGCAGTGGGAGGGCCCGAGGTGCCCCAGTGCGCGCTGGTCACTGGCAAAGGGCTGTTCCTCCTGGCCGCCCAGACGGTGAGGTCTGCAGGCAGAGGCAGTGGTCTGGAGGCAGGGTGTGGGCCGAGGCCAAGGGGGACTGGACGGGGCCGTGTTCTTTCAGTTTGTGCCTCAACCCCCACATAGGGTATAACCCCCTCAGAGTCTGGACCGGGTCGTGGTCGTGCTGAAACGTTCATGTCCCTGAGGCCGTGAGTGAGGCCCCTTCACGGCAGAGCTTCGACGTCTCCTTCTAGTTCCTGACTGACCAGCCCTGGCTCTGCCTGCAACACCAACTCCCCTGCTGTTTCACCACCACGCCAAGATGCTTCTCTCAACCCCAGCTCCTGCTCACCCGGCGTGGGGAAAAATGTTGTCCCCTTGCTCTGCACCTCTCACTGCCGCTACCTCACTGGAAACCTGTCCACGATGAGAAAGGGCTGCTGCCATTTTGGAAGACCGGGTTGTCTCCCTTCGGGCCTTCTAGTGTGACCTGTGACTCGTTTGTTTTGTTGGCCATCCTTACTCCCTGTGAACGACAAACTTGCCTAACAGGGCAGTTTCGTTGACCACAGATACCCAGGGCCTCTACACAGCTGTTGAATGAATAAGTCTTAAAGCAGGAAGGGCCTGGACTTTGGAACCAGACAGGTTGCACCCATACTGGCTCCACTGCTGCCTAACTGTGACAGAGCTGTCACTGTGGCTAAGGTGGTGACATCCAGGAGGGGCCCAGAGCGCCCAGCACAGCACCGACACTCAGTGAATTTCAGCAACTGCAGACTCTAGGTACTCTGCTGTCTTAATTAGCTTTAAAATAAAAAAAAAGGCAAGACATCACCTTCATATGGAAAATTAACATTTCTTAAAAAAAATCCTAACTTTAGACAAGCTAACTGTCAAGTGGACGTGAATGAACTAGCCACAGCCTGAACCTCCCCAGCACTAATAAATACCCCTTCACTTCCTCTATAGACTCTTTCAAGTTTGTCTCCCGCTGCAGACTGTCTGCAGATTTCCGTCCCTCTCACTTCCAGTAGGCCAGCTCTAAGGACATCCAGGTAGCAGAAAATGCATTTGAGCTGTTCTGAAATGAGAAGCCTAGGCAAAAAAAAAAAAAGAGCTAATAACCCTGCTTTCCACTAGCCAAAGAAACATACTAAAAAGCAACAGTGTCAAGTGGGAAAACACAAGGGCCTATCTCACCATTGCGTCCTTAGAATAAAGCAAGTCTGAATGCAAGCTGACTGCGACTACAGGCAACCGTTTCTCAGACCAAGCCTGGTCGCATCTGTACAGCGGCGCCATCTGCTATGTCGGGACCAACCTCACGGGGTGTTCTAACGGGGACACCTACTGCTTGACACCACACTGTCCGAAAGGCTTCCCAGGTCCAGCGTTTGATGCCTCAGGCGGAGCACTGGCATGCTGTGCCCTACACTTCTCTTGGCACTCAGGCAGAGAACGTTTTCTGATGAAGAGGCCAGTCTGCCCCCCTTCCCACATTATTCTCCCTTCTCTGGTCCTGCCCACATTTCCCATCAGGAAGACAACCTTGGGCATTAGGAGGGGTGGGGTCTGTCAGATATTCCTGTGCTGTCTGCAGCTGGCCTCTGTGCCTGCCTTCCACCAAATTCAAATTAGGTTTAACAAAGTCCTTAAAAATCTGTTTCTCTAGACATGTTTTTTTTCTTGTTAATCCATGTTAAATTCCAAAAAGAAATAAAAGACAGAAAGAATTATGTTTTACTTGGAAACTTGAAAAGAAAGCTTTAAACAACTTGCACCAAGCTCTGGTGGACAGGATAGGGTTAGTGCTTCCTGAAGACTTGGTCTTTATGTTTAGGCCACCAGACCAGGTTCTCACCTTCAGCACCTAATACTCACCAGCGGCAACGGCTTCAGAAGCACAAAGGCTCAAGATCTGATGTGACCTTGAGTACAATTCAACTGCAAGGCTACGTTCTGGCAATACTCAACCTATAAATCAGAGGGAAACTACTTAGAACCGTCCTTTTCTTCCCCTCCCATTATTATAGGAAGCTTCAGTGAGGAATGTTCAGGTTGCTCACACCTATACACAGAAAATTTCAAGAAACTAACTGGTGACAGTATTTGGCTCAAATGATATTTACAAACAAAATCCAGACGATTTTGATTTACAAACAAAAAACAGACTGACCTGACACAAAGTTTAATAGACTCTCGCATTTAACTCTTCACGATGTGGATTCCCTAAACCCTACCTTGGATCAAAGCTCAAACTGCCCTACACCATTTGGCTAAGAACTAAAACTGTCAAAACTTTAAGGCCAACTGAGTGCTGCTGAGTAAACGTTGAAGTGCAAAATCTGACTGCACCTCTCCCAAACAGGCACTCTTTATGCTACCAGCACAGAAGAGCTGTTCGTTAAATGTTTCAATTCAGCTACATGATAAAACAGCAGTCAACACGGTATATCTTAATGAACAGCCTTGCTGAGGACTGTTCCCTAGCATGGGACAAGCCTGACACAGACGATCCGGTATCTTATGAGGTTCAACTCCTAAGCCCGGGACTAGGCGCCTCCAGCACAATGCCACTTTCACAGACGGCAGCTCACGTCTTCTACTGAACAAGAAGCCTGCACCTCATGTCTTATTCTCCATGAGGCTCCGCCTTCCAACTGGCTCTAGTGTCTGATCATGTCTCAAACACCAGGTGGGATTCTCCCTACCCTGTCTTCTCTTCATGGAAACCACTATGACAGGTTTCAAAAAAAATACCACTCAAGTCAGAGCCCCTGAGATGCTTTAACTTCTAATCCTTTACTCATGGAGGCTCCATTGATATCAGCAAACCCAAAATCACAAGAACGTACAAATAATTCTGAATTAATGACATTTTCCTACCAGCCATTACTAACAAAAAATTAACTCACTAGGATATAAATCCCATGAAGCCAGCAAGTTAAAAAAGTGCTGACCTAGAGGTCCCTGGTAGCTCAGCTGGTAAAGAATCTGCCTGCAATGCAAGAGACCCTGGCTTGATTCCTGGGTCAGGAAGATCCCCTGGAGAAGGAAACAGCCACCTACTACAGAATTCTAGCCTGGAGAAACCCTTAGTAAAGGAGCCTCGCAGGCTACATTTCCATGTGGTTGCAAAGAGTTGATCAGAGAGAATTTGAAAACATTACCTAATAGACAAGAACAAAGGGGACATTATTTTCGTTAAGTTTCTGACCTCACTTTATTATAGATTTACTTCCCCTTTATCTCAACAGCATTATCCTTTTAAAAAACTTCAATGTTAGCCATTTCAAAGGTCTAAGCTATTTCAAACTCTTCTGGAAATACAGTAAAATTTTCAACCTCTCCCATAGCCTGTTTGCTTAACAACAATCAAATCCAAAACTCTTCATAAAAGTACTACAAGGCTGGGACTTCCCTGGTGGTCCAGCATTGAAGAATCCACCCTCCATTGTGGCAGACTGAGTTCAATCCCTGGTCGGGAAACTAAGATCCCACATGCCACAGAGCGACTAAGCCCGCGGGACTCCAACTAGAGAGCCTGTGTGTTGCAACTACTGAGCTGGCACACTCCAGAGCCCATGCTGTAACAAAAAGATGCCAAGTAACAAAAACAAGAGCTCTGAATTAAAAATTTTTTAAAAGTACTACAAGGCCAAGAAGCAGCTGATGGAAAACACTAGGATTCTTCATAGGTCGCCTTTCTTCTAGCCACCATAGTGTCTGTTTTACAGATTTCAGTTTACAGGGTGTGATCAGAACCGACCCTGGGAAGTCTGGCCAATGAACCTTCTTGGGAGATCCAGGGGACACCAAGAACAAACCTGGTGATGAGAGAACAGGCTCTCACACACCGTGAGGTTCAAGGATGAAGTGATTCAAGGAAGGCTCACTACATCAAGGCCCTGCAAACATCCACCTTATTTCCACAAATCAAAAGTAAGCCCAACAGAAGAAACATGCAGAAATCCATTTTGAAGGTCTCACGTTAAAGGAAGTACAGATCGGTCAGAACCTGCTTCTAAAGGTAAGGTAACATTACTGAAGATAACTTAGAGGGGTGGGGTGGGGTGGGGGGTG
>SJYC01133735.1:0-19227 GCA_006408675.1 Madoqua kirkii | reverse complement strand
GGGTGTGAGGTGGGAGGGAGGGGACATATGTATATTTATGGCTGATCCACGATGATGTATGGCAGCAATCAACACAATATTGTAATTATCTAATTAAATTTGATTCCTGTAGGATCAAGGAAATCACTGTGAGCCCAATCTAAAATTTTTACTACTGCCTTGAAAAGGCAAGGATAAATAGGGACTCCTCCCTCCGTGGAAATGGATGAGCCTGTCACGAGTACAATGAACTAGATGCCCCATTGGGTTTCTTCTCTGAGATTTTATCAACACATTGGAAAAAAAAAAGCCTTGTGATAGATATACATACTTCAGATTCAACCGTTGATTGGCACAGGCAAATTTCATACTTGGAAAATTAACTTTGTCAAAAATTTTCATCATCAAGAAACTAAATTGTCCACATTTTAGTCATTTATTTAACAAGACAAAGGCCACAACAATACAGAAAGTCTGTCCAAAACAGTCACATATTCAGGAAAACTAGAACAGAAGACATGTAACCTAGGATGATTTAAAAAATCATCAGCAGAATCTCTATCTTTAAAGGAGTGTTATAGAGTGACAAAAATCCTCATTGACTCTCAAGGAGACCACACAAAACAGAGAACAGCTAACCAAATACCACTCACTCAAGCTTATTAGGAGTGATAGATGAAAAATAGATACAAGTATAATCACTATGACCAAGATACTTAACAGCCCATAACCAATACTTCACTGCAGCCAGTGCTTATTCCCAAGACTGACAGAGACCAGACTCCCTTAAGACTTCAGGGCCTTAGGTTTTCTGTTAAGAACCTTAATATTTCCTAAATAAAGCCTAATTTTTACTAAATCAGATTAGAATGAATTATGAGTGCTTTTAAGAGTTTGCAAAGATAATTATTTTAGTTGGGAAGTGTGTCACATTCACAAATATATTTGTCCTGAACACGCCATAGATTAAAAATGGAAATGTGAAACCAAGTCTAAATTAAAGAGCTGCGGTAACCTAGTAGTACACTAACGCTCCTTCTAATAGTCTTGGCACAGGGTCCAGGCACGGTCGGCTCGCCGCTGGGGGCGGCTTTCTTGGCTGTGAAGGCAGATCATGCCCTCTGTCACTCATGGGGAGCAGTTCTGCCCAACTGTCTCTTCTCGACAACTTTATCATCAATCTCTTTATTAACAGCTCCACTGCAGTCAGAAAACGCAAACAAGGACCAGTTTTCATGCCAGATTTCTGGAAATCACATAGCACCAGGCACCACACAGTGTGAAAGTTTGTAAGGAGGGTGTTGTGCCAAGAGAAAGACAGCATCCACAAGGAATAAGCACAAAGTTGGGACATCTTACATTATTATATTAAAATACATTTACCCACTTTCTTATGCCTAAAATCCTGAAAAGAACTTACTCAACATCCACGTTTGTGTACAGGGACTGAAAAGGGGCACAGTAGTGATACAAGATCACTTTACTTCCCACAGTAACTTTGTTATTCTGCCTTTCCATAAAATTGATAACCCCTTATATATCATGATTAGAAAATATACAGGGCTGAGACAAATGTCTACAATGACCTGAATGAAACTCATAAAACTGACATTTTTGAACTTAAAACACATATTTTGGGACTGAAATCTGTTGAATCCAAAAAATAGCTTTAATTAATGGAAGCATTCCTAAACAGCTTATTTGTAAGAGACTTTATACATGTATTTTTAAAATTGGGTCATAATCACATGACTAATATGAATTTAAAACAACCAAGTTAAGTATAAACTGAGTATAATGTCTGGTAGTTCTAAATATTGAGATGCATGATACTTAGATTGATACTTCATCACTGGAACTATTAATTACATCACTCAGCCCATAACTTAATAGATCAGGATTTACCTTTAATGATTTTCCCTTTTAATCTGTTTTATATTCAATCTATTGACACAATTGTTTGAAAAATATTCTAGATCTATAAGTAAAACAAACTTTTATGTTTTTAAGATTCTGATACTACAACTGAATTTACACTGTTCTAAATAATGCATTATTAACGCATATAACAGCAATAATAGCAATAATAATGCTATAGTGTGTCTTAGGTAAATTGTCTTAGGGCTGTGATGTCTGTGCTCAGGTTAAAATGACCTGAGTGTTAAGTTCAAGGCCAGGGTCAATCAGCTCTGGGGCTTCTAGAACTGTTTATTCTGTAAAGTTGAAACAAAACCAACAAACTCTTTCCCTGGTCAATTCTGGGACCCATTAAGGACTTTGAAAAATTTAATATAAATCCATTCTTCCCACTAAAAAATAAAAATAACACGTGTAAACAAAAACTCTTAAGCTGAGGGGGCAAGAAAGAAACTATTTTTGATAAGGCATGATTGGAGCACACACACCAACTGTTCTGTTCTTCACTTCACCTATTAGTGAAATCTGAAGAGATTCGAAACAGGAAAAAAGGGACTGCATGGCCTTATTTACATTATTGTAAAGTATGATTATTTTCAACATCAACATTTTAAGTATTAGGTGGCTAAACTCGATAAACTCTAAACAAAACTGTGCCCGTTGTAGATGTGGTTTGCAGCTATCTAAAAACGTGAAGCATTTAAAAAGATGACCAAAGTACAATTACAGTCACAAAGACAGAGACCAGACTCCCTTAAGACTTCAGGGCCTTAGGTTTTCTGTTAAGAACCTTAATATTTCCTAAATAAAGCCTAATTTTTACTAAATCAGATTAGAATGAATTATGAGTGCTTTTAAGAGTTTGCAAAGATAATTATTTTAGTTGGGAAGTGTGTCACATTCACAAATATATTTGTCCTGAACACGCCATAGATTAAAAATGGAAATGTGAAACCAAGTCTAAATTAAAGAGCTGCGGTAACCTAGTAGTACACTAACGCTCCTTCTAATAGTCTTGGCACAGGGTCCAGGCACGGTCGGCTCGCCGCTGGGGGCGGCTTTCTTGGCTGTGAAGGCAGATCATGCCCTCTGTCACTCATGGGGAGCAGTTCTGCCCAACTGTCTCTTCTCGACAACTTTATCATCAATCTCTTTATTAACAGCTCCACTGCAGTCAGAAAACGCAAACAAGGACCAGTTTTCATGCCAGATTTCTGGAAATCACATAGCACCAGGCACCACACAGTGTGAAAGTTTGTAAGGAGGGTGTTGTGCCAAGAGAAAGACAGCATCCACAAGGAATAAGCACAAAGTTGGGACATCTTACATTATTATATTAAAATACATTTACCCACTTTCTTATGCCTAAAATCCTGAAAAGAACTTACTCAACATCCACGTTTGTGTACAGGGACTGAAAAGGGGCACAGTAGTGATACAAGATCACTTTACTTCCCACAGTAACTTTGTTATTCTGCCTTTCCATAAAATTGATAACCCCTTATATATCATGATTAGAAAATATACAGGGCTGAGACAAATGTCTACAATGACCTGAATGAAACTCATAAAACTGACATTTTTGAACTTAAAACACATATTTTGGGACTGAAATCTGTTGAATCAAAAAAATAGCTTTAATTAATGGAAGCATTCCTAAACAGCTTATTTGTAAGAGACTTTATACATGTATTTTTAAAATTGGGTCATAATCACATGACTAATATGAATTTAAAACAACCAAGTTAAGTATAAACTGAGTATAATGTCTGGTAGTTCTAAATATTGAGATGCATGATACTTAGATTGATACTTCATCACTGGAACTATTAATTACATCACTCAGCCCATAACTTAATAGATCAGGATTTACCTTTAATGATTTTCCCTTTTAATCTGTTTTATATTCAATCTATTGACACAATTGTTTGAAAAATATTCTAGATCTATAAGTAAAACAAACTTTTATGTTTTTAAGATTCTGATACTACAACTGAATTTACACTGTTCTAAATAATGCATTATTAACGCATATAACAGCAATAATAGCAATAATAATGCTATAGTGTGTCTTAGGTAAATTGTCTTAGGGCTGTGATGTCTGTGCTCAGGTTAAAATGACCTGAGTGTTAAGTTCAAGGCCAGGGTCAATCAGCTCTGGGGCTTCTAGAACTGTTTATTCTGTAAAGTTGAAACAAAACCAACAAACTCTTTCCCTGGTCAATTCTGGGACCCATTAAGGACTTTGAAAAATTTAATATAAATCCATTCTTCCCACTAAAAAATAAAAATAACACGTGTAAACAAAAACTCTTAAGCTGAGGGGGCAAGAAAGAAACTATTTTTGATAAGGCATGATTGGAGCACACACACCAACTGTTCTGTTCTTCACTTCACCTATTAGTGAAATCTGAAGAGATTCGAAACAGGAAAAAAGGGACTGCATGGCCTTATTTACATTATTGTAAAGTATGATTATTTTCAACATCAACATTTTAAGTATTAGGTGGCTAAACTCGATAAACTCTAAACAAAACTGTGCCCGTTGTAGATGTGGTTTGCAGCTATCTAAAACGTGAAGCATTTAAAAAGATGACCAAAGTACAATTACAGTCACAACCTATCACACAAATGTGAGCTTTCTGAAACAGGAACTTGTGCACAACCGTAATCTACCCTTTCAAGCAAAGTCCTATGAAGTGAGACAGGACTAGGAAAGGAACAATGTTACTTAAAATTCCATCCCTTTCAGCAAATGTGTATGGTTTGATCAGCTGCAATGAATTTCCCAGAACATTAAGACAAAAGCATGTCTCTAAGGAAGAAAAGCTGAAGTTGAAGTGACTTTCCAAGTATCTGAAATCATTTCTAGAATTAAGTACATACAATCACTTCGGCAATACATGGCTCGGAACTACTGATGCCATCATTCTTGGTGCCAAAACCTACATAAAATGTCACAAGAATTTTCAAACTGACAAGTACGGAGAAAGGGTGAATAAACTGATTTTACAAATGAGAAACATATTACACATAATTAAACAGACCACTTGTCTCTCTATGACTGAAGGTCATGTTTATTACAGAACACACAATTTTTTTTCCCCCAAGTTCAGGTCTGCAATTGAGACAGCATCCATTTGTGATTTTGGTTTGAAGAAAAGCTAACAGAAAAGAAATAAAGTGGATAATTTTTTTTAAAAAGCAAAACATACAATTCAGGGTAAAAGGCGATTAATTTTCCTTGTACTATTCTTTTATTTTAAAATAGGCCAAAGTATATCCAAAGGACTGTTCAATGCCTTTTTAGGTAAACAGTTTATCTTTTTGCTTAAGTGCACTTAAGTGCACGAACAGTTATATTTCCAGGGCTTGGTCTACAAGTTTGTGTATATTAATGATTTATCCTTTCATATATCAATTACTACTTGGAGCTGCTGATCATTTATTGCCACCTTGAGTGCAGCCAGAATTAATACTATGCAGAGCTCTAAAACATTTTTCTGTGTGGAGAAAAAAAACAGAGGTATTAATTAGAAAAATACACACTTTACTCCAGAATATACCCAGAACCACAAAACACATTTTCAATTTCATTTTACTAATTCAGCAAGATGCATGAAATGTCAAAAGGCTATGTGGTGACAAAACTCCCAAGGTTGCCATATCCAGTTCCCTGTTGGCATCTTATCACAGTAGGTGTGGTAAGCTCTATTCTGTAGGTGTTAACAATGGAATCAAGGGTAGTTTTTAACAAGTTCCTCTTTTACTGATAGTCCCAAAAGTTAAATGTTCCTTAATAAAAGGTTATTCCACACTGTAATCATATATTATTTTTACATACAGTAAAGGTATTAGAATCTGGAGTTTCAGGGATGAAAATATACACAACTGCACATCCCTTGAAATAATTTAACAGAAGGATGTCAATCCCTCCACTCAAAGCATCTAAGATAACCATACCCAAAGCTGACCAAAGCGCGCACAGAGTTCACTCCTAATCCGTAAGTTATGTATGCCTTGTTGACCATTTAAAGATTTAAGAAAAGTAGAATCTGATCTGCGTTTAATAAAATGAGAAACGCAGGATCCTAAATTCACTGAAAAACAACAGTGCCACCTGCTGACATTAGAGATAAAGCACCAACTGCTTTGAAAACCACCAGCTTTGAAAGGAAGCACAGCAGCCGTAGGTACACTGCTGTCTACATGGAATAAATACAGAGAAACGAGACGGTGTCTGTACAAACAGAGCAAGTATCTGGAGGATGGGTCAGCTGAAAATTAATCATCAAGTCTTCCTCCCTAATGATCAAGTATGTGAAAATCAAATACCTAATTATGTGAGGTATCAACTATTATTAGGCTGCTACTAACAGCAAAAATTAATCAGATATAGAGCTTTCCTAAAAGTAACAAAAGTAAATTCTTCAACAAATCTTCACTTAGAGCTATACTATAACTTACAAGTAGCAATAATGGTATCACTGAAAAAACAAAAAAATAGTCAGTCAAAAGAAACCAGCCAACTGTGGGATTGTGCTGTTTTTTTTTTTTATTGTGTTTTCAATGGAGAAATACATCATCTGTTTACAAAATAGCTCTTGAAAAATACAAGGAGTACAGATACTATAAAACAAAGCAAACTCCAGTCATGAGACACTACGTACATCATGCGAAAGCAACAGTCTGATCTCCAGGTTATGAAAACTAGAATTAAAAAGTCACTACACAGAAAAGGTCCAAGTTCCCAGCTTGGCAAAACTTGGGTGCAGTTACATGAAACGTTTAATAAACTGAATTCTTTTTCCCCAATGTGTAAACAAAATGACAAGACTAAATCTGTGCCTGGCAATTTCGATCTAACTCTGAAGCTACACAAAACACACAGACACCTTGCGGACGTCACCTGTTAGCCTGACCATCTCATCTTCTCAGGTGGTGGGAGGAAGGGCAAGGTGACTGTGCAGAGCAAAGAGGTGGGAAGCGGAAATACTGTATACTAGACATGACAAAGTAGGGTGAAAAGAAAGCCTCAATTAATGCATAGCCTAAGGGGAAAAGACTAGACTCCAACTTTGGAAAATTAATTTAGAGGGAACAGGGAAGAGTTTAAGTAATCGCAGTTTAGCATGAAAAATGCACATGTGATAGAATGGAGCACAATGGAGGATTCATAAAACATGCTCACCAGAAAAATGTTAGGTTTACTTTGTCCAGATTAAGAAAGAATAAGTTTATCAACATCTGGCTTCCCTCATATATGTGTAAAGATGGATGCTCTGCTGCTTAATTATGAGGAATTATTTACTGAAGGATAAAACAAAATGGAAAAAGGAGTAGAGAGCTGACTAGATGTCAAGTGCTTGCTAGAAATGATTTTTAAACGTTTCTACATGTAAAATTTACTGACAAGTTTTGGTCAACCATTTAAAAATAAAAATTAGTTTAAAATTCTTGGAGAAAATGCGTTTTTGCCCACGTTGAATATTGAAAATCAACTCTGCTATAGACAGGAGTTCTGTGGAGTGTACAAAATTCCTCATATTTAGAGATCAAACGGCCATCCAAGATAGATGTCATGTTTCACAGGCATTATTTTTAGTCACCCTAAAGTTTCAGCCATGGGACCAAAATTTAGTGTTCTGTGCCATACAGCCACAGAGTCACTGGTTACACATCATGGCTTAAGAAAATACTGGCATTTTGTTTTTTTTTTTATGAAAGAAGTCCTACCTTACACATACAAGCAAAAGGGGTGGGGGGAGGGAAGAAGAGGGAGGGAGCAAAAAGCTTGGTTTCAAAGACAACAGATTGAAGGCAAAAGAAGATGGAGCTTTAACAAGCTCAAAGAAAAATATTCGCTGGCTGATCGCTGATTTGTATGCACTAAACAATTCTATAAATAAAACCCAATATCATTTCTTAATCATGACCCCATCAAAACAAAGTATTTCCTAATTATTCTTTCAATGTCAAATATATACCCTAGTGTTGACATTTCATTTTTAAAGGTTACGGCTACCTCAGAGGGACTGACCTAGATGTACTCTTACCCTTTCTCTGAAGCATAACAGTACATCACTGCGCAACGGCATCCGATTTGAAGACTAATGGTAAAGGAAATTCTTCAGGAAAAAATGAAAATCCATCAAGCTGAAAATCTAAAATTATTTCTACTTTCTAATAATAATAATAAAAAATACATAAAAGTGCATCATCAGAATAAAGAATTCTTATGCCAGTTTGTATTGCAAATTTTCCAAACAATGCAGCAAACATAAACCCAGTCCAGATGTCAATTATGAATACAAATATAGCTTGAGGTTTTTTTTTAAGGCAGTAATTTTTTGAAATAGTTAATGCAACTGTTGCTAACACAATAATAATAGTACTCCTGGCTTCACATACTAACCTGGACTTCCGATCAAGTGCTGATTAGCCCAGTAAGGGAGGTCACAAAAAAACCCTCAATCCACTTTCAGTCATGTCTAGTCTTGCACCCTCCGTTCTCCTTTTTTAGCATTTGAAGACAACAGGTTGAGTTGGCAGACATTGTTTCTGGACCCCTGAGGTTGTTTTTACCGATTCAATCTCAGTTTTATTGAATTCTTGATAACAGGAATAGGGTTTGCAGGGAGAGCAGGGATATCAGAAAGGTCTGTACTGGATGTTTTCTGAGAATAAAAGCAAAGAACACAACACTGTTCAAAGTACTGTAACTAAAACACTCTAAAATGTTGTTAAAATGGAGCACAAACAAACATGACTATTACTACAGAATTGTTTTAACACTTGCAGAAATTTTCAAATAAGGAGCAATATTTTGGTAACATTTTAAGCAATATACAAAAACTAAGTAAGTTCAAAAACAGCTTTAATAAACACAGTCCTCCAAACAATAACCTATCATACACTTATTAAGTTCATGTTAAGTTAGAGCACTAACAGTCATAATATTAACTGGCACTAGAGCACCACCATGTGGAAGAATACTTAAAGTTCACTTTACACACAGGAGCAGCAGTAGCAGTTAACAGTGAATGTATTATTTTCTGACTCTGCCAATTAAAACTTAAATCTACACAACTGAGCAACAATCTGATTTATTCAAAATTTAGGACGGCTTTATTATGTTAAAAACAATTACTCACAAAGCCTTTTTTAACAACAACAAAAAAACAAGACGGCATTTTTAATTGTTTAATTATGGAAAATTCCAAACATACACAGAAGTAGAGCATTATATAATGAATGCCCATGTATTCATTACAGACTTCATCAAAGCCAATCCATTGTTTTCCCACCTTTACTCCCAGATTATTCTGAAGCAAATCCCAGAGATCCTATCATTTCATTGTAAATATTTCAAGTTTATCTCAAAGATTCATTGTTAGACACAGTCACAATATTAATACCTCCCTTCTATAACCAAATAAAGAGATTAAAAAAAACTTTTTAATCAATATAACTTTTTATATTATATATATAACTTGGTGATTTTTCTCTCAATATAGGGATCTTTTCATTAGAAAGAAAATCCTAATTCCTTATAAAAATATCTAAAAGGCAAACACTCAAGGGTATCAATCACTAGAGGGATGAAGTCAACAAAACAAACTCTGTAAAATAGTTCCTTAGAGATTAATGTGGCTAACCAAAAGGCATGCAGTCACAATCACAGAACTGAATTTTGATAAATAAGTTTGTATCAGTATCAAGTACACTTCCTAATGTTGGAATTACTCCACTCCACCCCACAAAATTTTTATTAGCTAAAGGTTATGAAAATAAAACATTTCAGGAAGTAATCATAGGATTTATATCAAGACTATGAAGGTTAAAAGCCAGCAAAAACTCATCTTAAAATTATCATGTTAAAATAACTGAGCCACAAAGCAGCACAGTACCACTGTCTCACCAGTCCCGCAGTGCCACTGGGCAGCAGCTTTGTGGAGGTTAGCCAGTTTAATGTCTACTTAAAGGAAGTATTTACTTGATGTCTGTCAGAGCCTGACCTAGACTTTGGAGTATATTCAATTTGAAAGGATTTGAGAAGAAAACAATTATTTCACAAACAAAACGAAGGTTCACAAATTAATGAAAAGAGTCCAAGTGTCTACTGTACGCAAGAGACTGTCACAGTAGAATTTCTACGAATGAAAAAACAGTGTTAAAGAACTATGGATTATACTAAATAAATAACTGAAAAGCAGAGGTGAAAAGTGAAGCAGAAACACATTTTGAAAATAAAACATTTTAAAAGCAATCCATGAAGAAGGATTTTAAGTTCTAATTTAAAGTTCACTCTACTCTCTGACTTATTACAAAACCTCCAGGTGAAGACTGCATATTGTGCAGTGAGGATTTAAATGATCTGTAATGTCAAATAATATAAAAAGGGGATGAGTTAGCATCCTGACTGTGCAAAAGAATGGTTACATCACAACCAGTGCTCCACCTCTGAATACCAGAAATATATTTGTAGGTGAGCACTTACTTTCAAAAAGATAATTTGAATAAACTTCTGATATACTCACTTTAATTAACTATACGACACTAATCTTAACAACATTTATAAAATTCCCCTTGCTTTTTGCACTTAGTACCTGAGAGGCCAACAGAGAAGTCGCTGTCTGAATGGTTTCTGATTGAGTTGTACTTGTCTCTGTATCAAGTTGTTCCTGTGAGACAAAGAGGACGGGGGAGGAAAGAGACTTAAAAAAATGATAAAAGAAAATATAACTGGGTTTGGTGGTTAATAAAAAAGACAAATTGGAAGACAGGAGGGATCAAGAGAAAGATGTGACTACATTACAAAACCATCTATCACATCAAATGGTTAATCATCAAAAGAAAAAACAAACCTCGTAGCTTATTTAACCATTTCAGATACACATGAATTTCTATTTGCCTACTTAAACTTTATTATAAGGCATGGTCAAAATATCTCACGACTTTCCAACCAACTTCAACTTGGACATTTTAAACAAGCACTAATTAAAGACACATATATGCGTATTATGAAATGCTGCCCAGACAGTAACAGTATAAACCCAAGCTCAGCTTAAGCTACGTGAAAAAAATAAAACCAATTCAGTATTATTAAATTAAATTACCCAGAAGCACAAAAACTGTTCTAAGAACTTTAATTAAAAGAAGAAAATGTCTCTAAAACAGTCCTCCTTCCTTTTGGTTTCTATTCCCCTTCTCGATAACCGTTGCACTGATTCTACTCTGAAAATCATCAGAAAATACAGGGTCAATTGTGCCATTCCACTGCCCTAGCCTTTTTTAAAGCAGTGCACAAAAAATAACAGAGATACGCACACGTGAGTGAAAATAAATCCATAAAAATGTGAATTTCTATAAAATATATAAAAAATAAAACTACAAAATACCAATTTCTCCTATGACACTGAAAACAGTAAATACTGTAGTAGAAATGGAGGTGAGCAGTCTCGCTGCAGCATACCTTAGCAATACATATTAACTTTTAAAAACACCTGTTTGTCCCAGTAATTACTCTTTCATTAATTTATCCTAATAAAATAAACATAAATGGATGGTAGGTACTCAGCTACAGTCAACACTGTAAGAAAGGGCAATTTCCCTTTTTTAACAGAAATAATTGCTAATAGGCAACTAGTTGAATAAAATAGGGTTTAATAGCCTTAAAACAGCATTCAGTGCAGCTGTAAAGTAATATCTGTAGATGACACAATATTTTTCTTGCTTTACAGAGTGAGTAAAGATTTGAAAGCAGAAGGCACTGGTATATGTAGGCACAAACAAAACCTACAGACACCGAAATAATATTTGCTAACCTATCGATCTGGATAATTTGTGGGTAAGGAGGAAGATCTGCAATTTTTCTACAACAAGGAGAAAAAAGTTAAAAGCCTTCAGTACGCTTCAATTTCTGAAAAAAATTATATTCAAAATCTAATACTCAGCTATACCAATCTTTCCCATCCCGTCTACCTTGATTCAAGCCCCCTGTACCCCAGGTTCTAGCCAGAGCTGTGTGCCAAAAACTGGCTCTGTAAATATACCGCACTCTCACCTCAAAGAGTGAGATGACCTTCTCATCTTATACTACCCCAAACCCTATGAATCCTTCAAGGATCACTCCAAATACTCTGTTCTCCCTTCTGTGATGTCTTCATTATTTCTGCAGTCTTGCCTCTCATCACCATCAACTGCTTTCATTTTAACGTAATCAACCACATCTATCTCTTATCTTCTCTACTTAAATACAAATCCCATTACAGGCAGGAACATCTCAGGATTCTATTCCATTTAGTGCCCACCAGATACCCCCACCTCTAGGAGGACTTCATATACTTGAGGAATTCAATTCTAACTCCATAAATGAGTATTAAAAAGGAACACCTCTAAACAAACACTGAAAACAACCTAAAGCCGGAGAACAAAGTGCAGCGCAGCGCTCTAAAGGCGTCCCCACCGCACCTCCTGCGCTCGTGACCGGATATGAGCTCTGAGGCTAGATTAGTGTACCTTTGTTTCTGTT
Organism: Madoqua kirkii; assembly: GCA_006408675.1. NCBI lineage: Eukaryota > Metazoa > Chordata > Mammalia > Artiodactyla > Bovidae > Madoqua > Madoqua kirkii. Next base: position 6,797 of record SJYC01133735.1, on the reverse strand, counting down.
TTATCATGTCCACTCAAAGCAAGACAGTTAGCATCTTCACTTGTTTCATCCTGTTTTTAAAAAAAAAAAGCTTTATTCTCTAAAACGAAAATTTAGATTGCTTTTTGCCAATGATTTATAAAGATTTTTAAAGTATAAAATAACCTGTAAGATCAAGTATGTCCTTAAAATAGATTGCTGGTTTGCCTAAATTTTTTTTTCATGTTAACAAATTCGGCTTTAAAAAGAACATGAGGAACACTGTCACTGTTAATCAGTCATCGACAGAAGTATATTCCCCAAACTATGGAGTTCATAGAATACTTTTTTTGTAAGGAAGGAAAAAAAAGAGCTCATTGATCAAACATAGGAACTTGGAATACTACTACCTCCTTTTTGGGAGATTCATATATATTAGTACATAAAAGGTTCTGAGAAGCTCTAGAAAGATTGTCTCTTCTTAATTTTCCCAAACTTAATTTAACCACAGAATCCCCTTGGCTTAGGGTTTAACAGCCTAGAGGAAGCCTGAAAAATGTTCTCCTCAGGTCTTTGTTTTCTCCCTAATTTATTATGATTCTATTTAAAACAAACACCTTATTTTTGGTAAAGAGGAGAAATGAGAAACCAAAAATGGCTGCACTTTCTCATTCCTGTAGTGAGTGACTTGGAATAAGCATCACTTTCCTAAGAAAAACAATTTTGGCCCTAACTTCTCTGCTCTCCTTACTAGGCAGAACTAAAATTTACTTGTAAATGTGGCTTTAAAACAAGACATAAGAAACACAGCTAACTTAAAGAGTAGGAAAGATTTAACACCAGTATCAACCAATTCCCTTAAGGACTTTTATTGGTATACTGCAAACATACAAACTTAAAAAATAGTAAGTTAAGTCACAACTGGGCAAATTTCAATACTGACTGAGTATGTGACACTACAGAATTATTATTACTATCAGTAAATATAAGATAGGTGTATACAAATATATGTATACATACATACGCACGTTATCAGTATATTTACCAATATAAAATGACACAAATATTTATGATTGAAACAACATGCTTGGGATTTGCTTCATAACAATGAGAAAGAAAGTAGTTTGTAGATGAAACAAGACTGGCCCTGAGTTGGTAACTGTTAAAGCTTAAGTGACGTAAACATAACTTGTTCATTACAATTTCATATATGTTTGAAATTTTCCGTAACTTAAAAATTATATATATACATATCTACACACATACACATAAGGAGCAGCATTTAGCCATAGAATTCAGGTGATAAGGCAAACTTTTCCTATATTTATTTTGCATTCCTACCAAAAAGATTTAGCGTATGATAAAAATTAAGCAAAAAGCAAAGCTAAACTAAAACATCTGTATACATGTTAGTATATTACTGAGTAGGCCAGTAATATGTAATTTGTTTCTGGTTTACTCAAACCTCTAATACTAAGTACTCAGTAACAAATAATGAAGCACCTAGTAGGAGACCTTCAAAATCAAAGCATCTGTAACAGACTTTTTCACCTTTAGCACCATGATGTTTAGGCCTGAGTTCTAATCCTTACTCTGACTTTCATTAGTTTTATAAATGGGAAAGTTACTGAACCTCAAGTTCTTCTTCTGGGAAAGGACATTAGTCTATAAGAAAACCTAAAATTCTAAGATCCATTCTACCTCTGTTAGTCAACTCCACGCAGCTGTCCTAAGTAAGATGCAAACTGTGAGAAAATACATAGAACAAAAAATTATAAGGGGGAGAGGGCAGCAACGAACCTGTATTTTTAAAGATACTTAAGAAAAATCAATCAAGGATCTTACTTACAGGGTTGAATAAACAAAAACTATTTAAAAAAATCAATGACACAATCATGGGCATGTGAGTACTCACAAGATATCTGATTGCTCTTTTTTTTTTAAGGTGGGCTTTTTTCCCTTATACTTTCTTTCCTATTACCTTGTAGATACATGATTTTAAAAATACTAATGAAATAATGTGACTGAAGCCTGAATTTTCCATCTAAATAATCCAAGTACAGGGGAAATGGAAAGCAAAAAGAATTAAGGGTACAGGGACTGGCTGAATTCACTACACCTGAAATTGCATGATGGGTACTCTTGTATATATTTGAATTTTTATTTAAAAATTAAATGGTCTCTTATGTACATTAAAATTTTTCTGTATGAAGTTAAAAAAATTCTATATTCCTATTGCCTCTCTGAACTAGACATGAAACAAGAGTACTTCCTACCAAGGTAAGCACAAATAAAATTTTAAGTATTGTGCTGATACATATTTTGGAACTCTCACAGGGAAAAGAATTAGGCCATTAACATGAAGCAACAGAATGATAGGTATCTAGAGTTATGCTTATGTATACCTTACAGGCAAAAAGAAACATGAATTGTGAAATGCTCTGACAACTCCAAACAAGCATCGCTAGACAGAAAGCGGTGTTACATCAAAACTACATTCTTAGGTTGCTGCACAACAGTATCATGTAGACTGGGTTCTTTATATTTTAAAAAGCAAAATCAAAACAGCAAAATCTGAAAAACTGAGGCTGAAAATCAACTTGCCTTGAGATAATTACAGAGACAGATGTGTTTCAGAATACATGGTACAAAACATGATATACTATACCCATATTTCATTCTCATTTAGCATTGTCAGAGTGACAAAATTCATTAAATTATTCATATTTAGTTAACAGTGACTGTTTCCAAAAAATCTAAACCAAAAGGATTCAGATTAAGCTTGGAATAACACTCTTATTAGAGACAATAATGTTTCACCATTAAAAATCAAATCACTATACAAGAGCCCTCCTTTCTTGCCACCATTCTAAAGAAACTTTCATGTAACAAGGAGGTTCGTAAATAACAAGTTATCGGCCAAAAATCTTAGCAACGTTGTTGTCTTGGGCTGTCATCTTGGGACAATGGTGAATGCCTCATTAACAGGAAAACACAGTAAGAGTGATTCCAGGGAACAATGAAAGTGTGTTACAAGGCTACTTCTATTTTAAGATAAACACCAAAATCAATGTACACTTTTAAGTTTTCCTAAAACTATCTGAGACTTTGATGAAGTAAACCAACCACTGTGAAAAGTGGAAGTACTATTAGAAAATTTCCTGAAGGGCTGGAGGACATAATCACAATCATTCAAGGTACCAAAACTAATCTGATGTGGCAACTTATGTCCAGGCATTCAGTAAGAATTCCCTGAGAACCTCTCAGTGACCCTTTGATACCAAGTACAGTGCAGAAGGTCCAAAACCCCACCTGGAATACAGAGTACAGAAGCAGAAAACTGTCTGCAAAGGGGCTACCGAAGCACTGGCACATGTGAAGGACACAGCTGTGGGAGAGCAACACGTGAAGATGACATGCAACCCCTCGCTAAGGCGTGTTACAGCCTAGACACGCCCCAGAAGCGTAAAACAAGAAGCACACCTCTATCGAAGAGTGAGCTACTGAAAAGAGCGGCAAAGGGTAAAGGAGCAAACTACAGCACTGAAGCATACCTAACACGGTCTAAGAGCTTTCCTCCTTGCTGCTTCTCAGTTTGGGCTCACAAGGTTTTCTTCCACTGGATATCAAAACAGGCAAGGTGGTTATTCTCAAGACTGACTAAATATAGGTACCTCTTCTGTTTTGGTTTTCTTGGGGCTCTCTTCTTTATGAGGTGAGGATGTCCTCTTGACTCCTACTATAGGATTAGGTATCTTTGCTGCTGCATTTCCTGAAGGTCTCGGTGGTGGGTTTACCAGACGTGTTGAGGAAACAACTCTGGAGACCGTAGGCTTTGGTGGTGATGAAATGGCTGGTTGTGTGGCAGTTTGAGGAATGCTTTCACTCGATGTACCTAAGTAATAAGTATATAAATACATAAGCGCTAAATTACAGAACATCAAGTTACAAGTTTTTTAAGTCTACAGGGAAATTAAAAAATGGTATTAAAAAACTAAATTCAAACTACATAACAAAGCCATTTTTCAAAATGAAGGCTAAAACCAAATGTAAGTCAGTACTTGCTTCTCCAGCATCTCCTTACCCCCTGAGCTTTCACTGGCATTTGCTTGTGGCACAGAAGCTTCAGTAGCCTGTACGTTGGTCACAGATGCTGCTGTCACAGCTGGAGCAGGACTGTTTCTGCTAAAAATGGGGAACAAAAATTAAAAAGTGAAAAAGAGCAAACAGAGATAAACTCAGTAACAAAATCTAATATGTGAAGTGATTTTTAAAGTAAATGATTCTTTTGTTTTATTTCTCATACATATGCATACATCAGTAACTAACTGACAAAATATAATCAACAATCAAAAGCACAGAAACATTTTAAAACACTGCTGCTCAACAGAATTTTTGTAACTATGATCTATATCTACCCTAACCAGTATGGGAACCACTATACACAGGGAGCTATTCTGCACGTGAAATACAGCTAATGGGAAACAGAATGTTTGATTTCATTTAACATTAATTAAACTGGCACATATAGCCAATAACTACCATAGTAGAAGAGCTAAAAAAAAAAAAAAAAAAACTGTTCTTGTTTGATTTAGGGTAACTGACTTAAATGATTTGGGGTATTAAAAAATACCATCAACAGCTGTAAAACAAGAAAATGGTCTGAGAAATAATATTCAATGTGCAAAACCTAAGGGTTCATGAACTCTTAAAAGGCCATCCAGTGGCCAGATAAAACAACAAATGATCTCAAAACTGAATCTCACCTTCAGTGTTCCGGATCCCACTCACCCTTTGTCTCAGAAAACTCAAACCACTCCTCCTTCACTCTCCTATCTCTAACTTTTCTCTCTCAAATAAATCCTGTATCTCCTGTGGTTATTCACTCTTCCTCCACTATAACTTACACTCTCCAACTGCTGAACACCATGTCAAGGTGGAGGACTTGGATTTCTGATGCTTACAAGACACGCACAAGCAGCGAGAGCAGTCAGCGTATTAAAGTTCTGCGTTCATTGGTACATGGGAGGACATGAGGTCAAGGGAGTGGGTGATGCCACACCCTCAAAGGGAATACAGAGAAGGCGCAAAGGACTAAAAGAGAGCCCTGAAAAGGCACAAGCATCTAATGATTAAACAGAAAAGAAAAAAAGAGAACCACCACAGATGCAAGAGAAAAACTGAAATAAAATAGCAAAGGATAGTACATAGTAATAGTTGAGCAAAGATCTATTTTACATACATGTGAAAAAACTCAAAGTACACAAAGGTTTTTATACAACTTCCAAAATTCTTATTAAAATTTTTGCTTCTTCACTCAAACAATAACAACAAAAAACAGATGAAACCATTAAAAATACGAATCTGGAAGTTAATGCTGTACGAATGCAGAATTGCTTTAAAACTGCAAGATTTAAGGAGCAGGTCGATGCCCAAAGATTCAGAGTATGTATGACTGGCCTAAAAACACATCACATATTCAAAGCCAAAGAGAAGAAAACTAAATCCCCGCCATCTATTGCACCTTGGCATTTTCTATTTCATACTAATCCAAAGATTCAGCCCAACCTGCATCTTTGCGCTGGCTATTATTTAAAAATATTCCTTAACAACTCAATTTTTAAAGCTGCTCTTTTCAAAAATATATATATATATAGCATGCACTTAGAAAAGTGTTCCTGGTTTAAAAACCAACTCACTAAACAAACTGATCAATGTAACCATCACAATTTAAAATACCAGCAGCTCCCCCAAAATCTACAATAAACAGCTCCCTTTGAAAATACAGTAGTATATCCATTAACAAAAAATCTGCAATGATATACTATGAAGACTTACAGAAGTTAAAACATAAATATGGCTTTTTCGCTCTAATTTTTGCCACCACAGCCATGTTTTTTCTTCAAGATAAAAATGTTTAGCTGCTTTGTGAAAGTTGCTCAGTCATGTCTGACTCTTTGCAACCCCGTGGACTATACAGTCCCTGGAATTCTCCAGGCCAGAATACCGGAGTGGGCAGCCATTCCCTTCTCCAAGAGGATCTTCCCAATCCAAGGATCAAACCCAGGTCTCCTGCATTGCAGGTAGATTCTTTACCAGCTGAGCCAAGAGGGAAGCCCAAAAATACTTGAGTGGGCAGCCGTTCCCTTCTCCAGGGGGATCTTCCTGATCTAGGAATTGAACCAGGGTCTCCTGCATTGCAGGGGGATTCTCAGGAAAGCTGCTTTATATACTCTTAAAGAGACAATTCTTCAAAAGAAAATTCCACTAAAAAAAGCCCACATAAATCTTCTCTGGAAGATCACCAGTATTTTCAGATATTTACCCCCTGCTACATAGGTGATAAGCATCTCCAGGACAGAAATTCGACTTCGTCCCTCTTTCTGGTTCTCCTTAGCACACCATGTGGTTCACCACAGGCAGTAGGTATTTCAACTTAAGAAACTAGTTATTCAAACAGCCCCTCCACTTCTTTTCCCTTTGTCCTTACCCCTGAGAGCTGCCAGAACTGTTCAACGGACTGGTCTTCATAGCACTAGTGGGTGAAGGCACAGACATGCTGTTGTCACTGTCCATAGACAAGTCGAGGCTGCTGTCATTCGAGGGGTCAACTTGACGCCTTCTGTTGAATGCTGCAATTAATACAGTATTTAGTCAGTTATAACTTTATGTTATCCAAATCTCTGAAACACGAACATCTTTTACTTAACAGATAAATGACTTCTACTGAAAAGCACAAATCAATAAGGTAAGGATAACCAGAAGTGTCATGCCAAAATATAAAAGGCAGATATGGGACACATACTTTCTGACTTCTTGGGGGCTTCAATTTAACTACA
>SJYC01133732.1:0-21300 GCA_006408675.1 Madoqua kirkii | reverse complement strand
AAGAACACAGATGTATATAAAATAATGCTGTGAGGTACTTAACTAATCTGAAGTCTGAAGGAAATGTGTGCAAGAAACTGATTAGGAGCAAAGTTTCACATAATGGAATTTCCCCATGTAAGAGATTTTCAAAATGCTGTCATCTATATTTCAAATACAACTTATCAACTGAGCCTAAATTCTGAAATATTGATAGGCTGGATACATAAAATATTAGTAATGCCTTTTAAGTACTTTCTAAATTTACCTTTTTCTTTTTCTGAAGCACATGACTAGGTAGTAGTTGATGGAGTTGCTTTCTTTTTACATGCATTGCAGCAATTTTCATGTCCACCTCAAACATCTTGCTGTTTATTGCTTGCCTATAAACTATACAAATTAGGAAATTGTTACAAGCAAAAGAAACATGCTAATAGAGGCAGTTAAATGCATTCATGAGAAGCTAAAGTAGGAACCCGTCCTTCATTAGTACTGCCTATCAGTAAGATTATCTGGTCAAAATGTCATCTCTGATCTGACATAATTCATTGCCTGAGCAAACTCAAATAAATGTCTTTTACCACAAGGTATACATAATGAATAAAAACAGAATATATTAATTCTTCCAGTGTAATAACTCTTAGAGTAATAAAAGAGTTAATATCTCAAGGAGTGACAGAATTGGCAAAAAGGGGTTTCTTAAATTCATACTTATTTATGCTGCTGCTGCTGCTGCTGCTGCTGCTGCTAAGTCGCTTTAGTCTTGTCCGACTCTGTGAGACTCCAAGAGGCAACAGCCCACCAGGCTCCCCCTGTCCCCGGGATTCTATGTATGCTAGCAATATAATTTAAAATTCTAGACCAAGTATGTAACAACTGCAATAAATCAAAAGTCAGAAGGTATCCAAATGGAAAATATCACATGTTCTTGACATGGGGAGTATAGCAGGAAATAAGAAACCAAAAAACCCCTCAAACTTCATTCTAGTGGAGAAACAAACAGAATAAAATGCAATGTATATTTCATATCAGATAGGTGATAAGTGCAATGGAGGAAAAAACTGAGTAGGGGAAGAAAACAGGAAGCTTAGCAGGGCAAGATTACACGTGAGTGGAGACTACATGAAAGTTGGTAAATAAGCTCAGAGTACCTTGTAGGATCCTTTAACACCAAGAACAAAAGGTCCTGAGCATGCGTCGGATGTCTGAGGAATGACAAAAAGGCCACGGGGAGAAGGGAAAGTAGAAGATCCGTAAACCCTTATCTGTAATCCTAAAATCCCTAAAGACAAATTCTGAGCTCAACTATTTGTACCTATACTGTATGTAAATATTGTATAGAAATATTACTGTCTTTGACTATAGAATGTTGCTCCCCACTGGAAATATTATTACTTTATTACTTTCCTAACCTCAAGACATAGGGATAAAGGATTTTGAACTTATTACAAGTTTTATATACATAGATAAAGAAATTATATATATATATATATGTACACAATTACAAAGAAAGGACGTCAGAGTCATAATGAGAAGACTAGGTCACATAAAGGCTTGCAAACCACAGTAAGGACAGGGACTGACTCAGAGTGAGAGGGTATGCTTTTAGTAGGTGAGACATGATTTAGCTTAGTATCATATGGATGCTGACTGAGAAGAGATGAAGGGCAGAATAAGAAAATTACAGCAATGGCAGTACTCCAAAAGACCAGTGATAAGAGGCTTGGGTAAAAGCAGTAGAAATAGCAAATAGTAGCAAGAATCTCAAAAATAGGGACAAGATTTTTTTTAATAGACTAAATACCAAGTTTGGGGCAAACAAGATTCAAAGACTGCAACATCTCTAACTTGAGCAACTGTAATTCACAGCTGCCAGATCTCATTTCTCACCTGAGATTAAAAAGATTAAGGACACAAGGGTAAGAACTTGAGTTTTCAACATGTTATATTTGTTTTGTTAGAAAATCCCACAAAGTATTCCATTAAAATGTTTCAAGATACAGGAAAACCAAATATTTCTTTCCTCAATACTTCTTTAATATGCTATAAAATCTTGATGGCTCATGAGTACAAACTGTGATAAGCAGTTCACAAGGTATAATGCACAAAAATTTTCCGGTCCAAGTATCTCTACATGATTTGTTACTTCTGTAGAGCCTTAGTTCTTCAACTACTTCTAGCAGTCAGGTTTTAGTTAAACCATACTACCTTGCATTTCAGGTCAATCCAAAATGTAACTCATATCGTATTCCCTATTCATGAACTGGAGAAGGAAATGGCAACCACTCCAGTATTCCTGCCTAGAGAATCCTCATGGGCAGACCCTAGAGGGCTACAGCCCATGGGGCCACAAAGTCGGACACAATAGAGCAACTAAGCACATTCATGAATTAAAACTTGAGTCTATAATTCACAAGATAAATAACCTCATTTCACCAAAGTTTAGCTTCAAAATTTTCTAAGGTTCAGGACTATTAAGGCAATCAGACACAGACTCAAGTCTTTTAAGAGAATCAAATATCCAGGCTATTTCTAATTTCATAAAGTAATCATAGGCAACTTAAATTTAAAGTGATTCAACTGTTTAATTTTAGGTAAACCAAAAAAGAAAAAAATTATTTAACATATTAGACATTACTGAAACTAATACCTAATCCAAAAATATTAAGGTTATTTTGATGATCACTGTAAAATATTTCCAATTAATTACAAATTCTCAAATTATAAATTCTACTATGGTATAAATGAAGACGATTCAAATATGCAAGTACATGGTTTGATTATCCAAGGAGAAATATACCTGTATCTGTGAAAGACTGAATATCATAGGTGAGATCAACACTGAGATTTTCAGAGTTTTCTGTTTTTTTAAACACTAACCCATCACCCACATCGTGCGAAATTCTTCCCTGTAAAATAAAAAGAATATTACAATAATTTATCAGGATTTCATGAAAACAGTTATCAATGTGTTTCACAATCTGATGTACATGGAAAAACTCAGAATACAAATACACAAGGAAACTAAGTTTTAAACCAAATTCCATCAAAACTCAAATTCCTCCTCTACATCTGCCCTCTGTATTTCTACTGCTTTATAAAAAACTGGAGTCCTACGACAAATATCCTCTTCATTATCTATGTACTAATAGCCAGTGTTTTTAATGATCAAAGAAATGTTACATATGATCAAGAAAGTTACATAAATTAATGACATTTAGAAAAATCTGAAACTAGTCTAGATATAAAATTTTAACTAGACCTTAATATATAATTCCTTAAACTTTTAAAACTCAACTGAAAAGGTAGCATGAAGTCTGACCACAGCAGTAACAAGAAAAATGGTTGATTCAGCTACTTTTGAACATTTAATGATACATCTGTTGAATAGATAGGTCTTTTAATGATTAAGATTGCATCAACAGAAAAAATTTATGAAAAACTCAAATGGCAACTCTTTTACATGAATGCAAAAGAAATTAATCTATAAAAGCAGTAATAGCTATTCTATTACACCACCAACGTTCAGTGATCTACTTACCAATATTTTTCGATCTTTGAAAAACAAAAAGCTATTAAAACTCCTCTTGCCCACCAAATAAAGTGGTTACAGGCAAAGTAGAATTTCATATACTTAATAAAACAGCAACAATCAAACTGGAAATTGACTTATAAAAGATCCTTAAAATAAAGTGAGGCAGCTTTTAGTAACTTATGTTTTTAATGTCCCAGAATCCACAACAAAGCAAATTTTGCAAGGTCAAAGCAAAGCATTTTCCCTTTGTAAAAAAAAGTCAAAAAGCAAAAACTGATGTTTGATATAGCAGCTATTCTAAAAACCACTCTACAAAAAGGGGAGAAAGTATATTGCTGAAGTGAAGAATTCGAACTCACTGGTCTGACCCGATGTGCTCGAGTTATTAAAAACTGCCTATAAAACTTCCATGAGCCAAAGCTGAAAAGATGGGGAATCCAGATTTTAGAGGACTGCTTACTTGTCAGGATTTTCTTTGGGTGCTGGAAATGACTGGGGATTCACATGAGCCAGTGTAATAAACTCATTCTTCTCCAAACTTCCAACCAGGATTCGGATTTTTGATTCCACCAAGCCCACCCTGAACAAACATCACTCATTATTAATGAAAATTATTTTTTAATTAAAAAATAAAATAAAATGCACAAAATCAAGTAAGTTTGTATAAAGCTATAATATGAAGATAACTTAAATACACAAGGGCAGTTCAATTGTCTCAATTCCCATAAAACCTTATGTTCCAGCTCAAAAATGGTGAAGTAAAAACCGCAGGGAGAAGTAAATCTAGTCACATTTCAAATTAGGAAGGTTACAAAAGACATCCTCAAAAATATTTACAGACAAAAAAAAATCAGTAAACTAAAAGAAAGCACTTTAAATAGTTAAGAAATAATACACGGATCTCTATGAGACAAGAAGAAAAAAAAAGTTGTATATGGATCTCCAAATTTCTATACTTCCATTAAAACTTCCATTTAAGTAGTAAAGCTGCATTTATGAACAAAATCAAACTTGATGTTTTAAGGACTTCCATCTCCTATTGTGTTCTGGGGCTATCTGATTCGTTTTGAAGCATTGTTTTTTGTTTTGTAACGTCTAATCTGATACTCACCATTCTAGGCGCTGTTTTTCAGTTGGTGCACTTGCTAGAAGTACAATATAATGCCTTTGAAGATAAAGACAACATGCTATTTATTTCATTTAAGTGCTTTGTGCTGGATATTAACACCATAATGTAATAAGCTTCGTGACAGTTATAGATCAATTTAGCAAGAGAGAACTGCAATTTCAGTTTGCACGTAAAATCATAAACACTAAATTCCACAAGTTTAGCGACTACTGGGCAAGCTTAATTCTTCTGTAAAACAAAGTAATTTTACGAAAAATTACCCCAAAGCAGCTTAATTCAAAATCGTTGACTAAACATCACTGATAATTTGGTTCAATGATTCTAGTGGAGTGCCTTATCTTTAAAGAGCCACCTCACTAAAATATAACCCATTAAAGCAAAATTGCTTTGATGGAAATAAAGTACCAAGGCTTTAGCCACAAAAGCAGGATCACTAAATATACACATATCAGTAATTTCAAAAATAGTATCCAGTACATTATGCTTTTTAATTCGAATTAAAAGGTAGCAAAAATTAAACTCAATACTGAAGTCAGGCCTCGTATCTTTTTCAAACACTGAATTTCAATAACAAAGAAGCAGACATCATTAACATCAGAGTAACAAAGTAATATGATTTCTATGTGGAATTCAATTCCACTCAAATTAGAACAAAATCAAGTTTTCATCTCAGAAAACACGATCATGACCAAGTATCTATTTTTAAATGTTTTTGAAACAAACTATTTAAAACTAAAGTATAACTCAACTTCATAAGACTGAAAAAAAAAATTCAATCCAACATACTTTTCTACGAAACTCATTTTAGAGGTGACAGAAGTCAAACTTCTCGCCAGAAACTTTACCTCAGAAAGCAAACTGACATCATGACTGAATCCAGATACTAGTTGGAAAAGTCAGAGTATGACCACAATTTTAAATAAACTTCATGTATAAACTTAAGGTTAACAGAGATAATACACATAAATATGCAAACATGCAGAGAGAAAAGTAAATATGCAGGCCAACTCCACAGACCAATACTTCCTTCCCTTCACCGGTTTAATTTGTTCAGCAATTATTTAGAGCAAACCAAATATATGAAACACAACAGACAACCCAAATAAAAAGAAGTCAGAAGTCACAGACAAAGCTCATGCATTTGATGGATACAGAAAACTCTCTTAGGGCCCTAAATGCTCTAAGTCAAACAAAACTCTAATAATAATAAGCTCAGTAACCTGAGTTCCAGTTTCCTGGGAGTTTGAAAATGGACAACAATCTTTAAGGGGGGGGGGTCGGGGAGGCAGGGGTATGGAGAAAAAATGAAAGTATAACAACTGTAACAGGAGAAGACAAACCATAAAAAGCAGGCATGCACACAAAACTCAAGAAGACAAAGCTGTCTGGGTTCACCTATTAAGGTAAAACTCAGACCTCTACAACACTGTAGCACCACACTAGTGAAACAGATGCTCTTAATGACCATCTGAGTCTTTAACAAAAGCTTAAATAATACACAGTGTTCTCTATTCATGGCAAAATATAAAGTTCACTTGAACATAATCTCGTTGCGTTGGCAATTCAAAGTTCTAAAAGCTTAGAATTCTAAAGCTTAGAGAGTTCAACTTTATGGTTCTTACTGAAATCCAAGGGGCCAGGGCAGGGGAGGGGTCTACTCTGCACACTGTTTACAATAAAGGCATCTGTTTAAATATAGTTGAAAGTGTTAAAACAACCAACAAGTATGTATGCTGACATTCTTGATTCAGCTACATTTAAGCAAATATGAAGTGGGAGATATAAAACACAGTAATTATGTTTAATAACCTACCATTAATAAGTTTCCTATCAGCCCACAGAGACTAAAAACAAGTCTAAATCTAGACTATATTTAATTTTGTTGCTGCTTCAAAAAATACTATCCTCTTTCACAATGTCATGATTGTGCTTCAGGTACTAAAATGGCTTCACAACACTTTGAAGCCAATGCAATAATGATTAACTTTTCCCCAAATTTAAAGATTATCAGTTTTCAATTTTAAAAAGAAAAACCTAATAAAAACCTACCACAAATAAAACTTCTTTAAAAAATACTTAATTTAGTTGTTCTTATTACAACTATTCATCCCCCCAAAAGCATCTTTTTAGGTAGGTTTCCTGGCCATTTCATCACATGAACATTTTCCCTGGGCAGGTAACTACTCAAGACATCATACCAAAAATCTAAATTTATCTCTTTGGCAAAAATCTTTGCAATTTAATCTTTAAGTAACTCAGGTTTATAAGTTCATTGTTCTTAAAGCTTTTAACACATTCTGAGGCTAGATTATTCTATACATACAGACTCCTTGAAATGATAAATTATTAGTCTTATTCCTGAGAACATTTCGTTTTTCTCCCCTAATACCTTTTCTTCCTTGTTTCCTAAGGAAACTGAACATCTGAAGCAAGTCTTCACACTTCCTATGTCAACAGTGATTTACTTTACTGCTGGTTACTTATGTCGGCCTGAGTATCTTTAACGGTAGAACATGAAAAGTATTTTCTTAAGACTGTAAAATTTCACAAGGCAATGTTATCCCTTTTCCACAAGCTTTCTAAGACAAGTGAAAATTTCCTTCCTGGTTTCCTCCCTTCCAAGAAAGGTAGGCAGGTAGACCACAGATGACTTAGAATCCTATACAAACACACCACTTTCAGGATATACTTGAATAAGCTTAACCAACTTTGACAAGAAAAAACAGCATTTCAATTCAGTTGAACAGCTAATCTTTGGGGTATTTCATACAACACAGTAAAAGAAAAATTCAAACCTGGGAATACTCAGTCTAATGATAACAATTACAAATTTTTTAAGAGGAAAAATTTTTGAGAAAAGTTAAGACACAAGTGAATTCGGTATAGGTAAAATCAGCTGCTTGTTGTCATGTTTTCAAATCTTTTTTTCCCAGGACTCACAGCTGAAAGTATCTAGTTTCCTCTATTTGTTGCTACATCCTCATTTCTGTTTCAAGTTGTTTTTAATAACCTACAATAATTTGTTTCAAGAAAATTCAGTAAAGATAGTCAACAGACCACCTTATATGTACTATTTGGCACAGGTTTTGAAGGATAACCTAAAAGTTTTAAAAGATTAAACAAGCGTCAACACACACACACACACACACACACACACACACACACACAAAAACCCTTCAAAGTTCTAGTAATACAAATTTAAATAGATGACAATATCAAGATTTGTTCAGCTTCAACACTAATCTTTCTTAAAGTGAAAAAAAGAGAAAGAAACCACTTAGGTACGTACTTAGAAGAACTTCATTCTACCCACTTCTCATTCCTACAAGAAAATGGGACAAAAAGAAGAATCTATCTAGCTTCATCTCAGATTCTCAGGGATTAAGAGATGCTGACACTTCTACAAGATCAGTTTCTTTATTCTCTTTACAAGTAATCATGTGCTCTCTCATGCCAATTTTTAAAGTATAAAAATATGTTTATTAGTTTAAATGTTTAAAGGTACTCGCTCAACAGTGGTTAAAAATAAAAAACAATGCAAACTTGTCCGGCAAATGGAAAAGCACAACTTATGGGGAATAGTAAGCAAGAACATTCACTGTTATGCTGTTTAAAATTTTTACTGACAATGCAGTGCTCCCAGAACACAACAATTAAGCTGGCTCCATTATTGCTTTTTCATGCAAAAGATACAGAAACAAAACACAGAGACATCATGAAGGTCATCATTCTTGTTTTTAATTGGGGAAATAGCATAAAGCAATCTTGCTTAGATTATTACAAAACACAATCCAACATAAGATCAAATGTCAGGAAAGTTTCAAGCATTAAAGAAAAAAAATTTTTTTAAGTGGGACTTTGGCAAGTTTTCAGCTCAGGGCAAATAAAAGTGCAAGTCCATTTTTTTTAAAAAGTAAGATTTATTACAACTTACAGTTTTCATCAAAACCAACACAATCAGGCTATTAACCTATACTGAAGTATTAAATCATTATATTAAAACCATTAGTAAAAAATATGACACCCACTGAGATCCCATGAAAATATTTGTAGAAATACTCGAGGGGCTTTATGAACAATGGGGGAAATGGTAGGCCAATCATGTGCTGTAACGACTGAAAACATTTTGCTGACTACATATGTTGACATTTTATTAGCTCTGCCTGTATTATAGAGAATCTTAAGAATAAGCTTCCAGAAGTGGATGAAAATAATTACTTAGAAGAGAATATTAACTACAGATTTTAACAGTTCACTCCTTTGCCAAGGTATACAGATTTAGAGTTTTGGGGATGACTAGCAAACCCTCAGAACTGATGTTGCTACAAATGCATAAATTCGGTTACATCAGCAGCAAAACTGTAGGGACTACACTATACCTTGACAAAATAATAGTATTTTTTGTGAAACAGTATACCCTTTGTGACAAGAAGAAAACTTGTATAGATGTCTAAAGGAAAATTCAAACTACGTTAGTCTAGCAAGAGATGTCACATATGCTACCATTAAAACCAATACTTAAGAGAGCAACATGTCCGACATGCCTTAAAATACATACTTGTACTTTTGAAAGAAGTTTGGAGCTTCAAAAAGTTTGGACCACTCTGCCTTACTCAGCAAAATTTCATCTGTGATAGCAAGACCTAAATTAAAAACATATTAAAATATTTGCATGCTTCAGTCTAAGAATCTAGGATTTTAAAGATCTTTTAAATATACCACATGCATTCATTATAATCCTAAAATCATAATCTTAACATACCAATTTTAGTCTATAAACTCTACAGCATATTCTTACATACGTACACTCTTTTCAAAAAAAAACAAACACACTGGAGAACTTGAGATCCACATTTCTGTAAAATTGCCATTACTTTAAAATGCCATGCTCCTAGAATGCCTCTCTCCTAAAACTGAAGCACTTGAGTTACCCAAGGAAAAAAAAAATTTTCCCATAAACTTTCCTGCCCTTCTAAAACACCTTCCTGTAAAAGGACAGTAACATCTTCCCATGAAGAACCTTAGACTACAAAAACAATTTTACAAATCTGCGTTTGAAGTTGGCAGTCATATAGCTGATTCTATTTCCTTGACTTGTGTCAAATAATCCAGTTCAAGCTACTTCCCTCAAAGATCATTTACCATAGCTACTCCTTCAAATTAGCAATACTCATAGGACTCAGAAGTTTAGAGGTTATTCCAAAACAGTGGGCAGTGTGGCCAAAATCCTACCCAAAGCTTTTTCCAAGTATACAGCCTGCTAAAAGCCTCTCATGTCAATTAATGGAGAGAAACTGATATTATTTAAAATTTCACATGGCAATAGTATGGCACTAAACCATAAAGGCCAAGGTAAGGACACAGCTTTAAATGTTAAATCTTCCAATATATAATCAAGAATAATTTGCTTAAAAGAAATTAAACTGAGTTTTTCAATTCTCAAATATAATCTGTAATTAATAACACCAGAATCCACTTTGGTGAACGCTTTCTTCCATTTAATTGAATACCCGATTACCGGGTGAACAATGGTATGTAAATCCTTCCTGTATAAAGGAGAGCATAAGGATAAACACTTACCTTGTTTAAACTCCTCAACCATGACCATCCGTGTTGAAACGGACACATTGTACGTGGAGTTCTGTTGTGGGTATGCTGGTGTAATTATAGGCATAAGATGGTACCTATCACTGGGGTTTACCTACATACAACAACAGCCAATCAGTTTCTTCAAGTACATAGTCAATAGATACTTGGACTTTTTACCCCTTGTTAAACTGAACCAAAGATTAAATTTTATTTCATTCATAGCTGGAGTTGAGAAAGAAAAACCATGTAAAGAGACTTTTTTTTAAAGGAATTCTTTACAGAAACTGTGACTTGGGTCTTAACTAATGGGTTGTTTGAATCATTTGGGCATGACTACTCTGGTGACCTTACTAGAAACAGTGAGCCTGTTGAGCAAAATAAAGGTTCTAACTGGCACCTACCGATGTTTAGTTTTTCTCTTGTCAACAACAGAAATAGGGATGCACACACAATTACATTTTTGAGAAACGTCACATTACAGCATGTTCTGTATAAAATGAATTTTAAACAAGCTGGAAACTTAGTCTTTAATATACCCTTAACTTATCAGGAGTAGAAGCTTATTAACACAGGGTACAACTACATTATCCATGTTGGTATAATTTTAAAAGATAACAAAACAATTTAATAACTATTAATCTTAATCCATATAACTAATGATGAAAGTGGCATTTTTTTAACAGAAAAAATTGTAAATTCATATCCTTCCCAAATTAAATGTCCTGAGGTTTGGAAAACCTGAAAATACACAACCTGATGTCATTAACAAGGCTTAAAACTAAAAATATTTTTGATACGGTAATGAAAAAAATAAACAGTGTAGATAAATAGAATTTTATAAACCTAGAAAGCCTTACAAACCTAAATTTCTTCTATCCATTAATAAAGTGCATGTTGTTAACATTTAAACTGAGTTAGCAGTGAAGGTCATAACTTCCAAAAAAGCAGAATGGAGGCTCCTCTTCAGCCCAACCATGCTTTTGTAACTGAATTCACCAAACCAATTTTCACAATTACATCATAGTAATTGAAGTGATATTGCTTAGACGTTATTTGTCATGATTAAACATTAAGCAACAGTCTTCCTACAATAACCCAATTTTAACAGAATATTTAGATCAAACAAAAAAAATACAGGGATTTTTAGTATCCTTTTATTATTGTTTTTTTAAGCACAAATGCCCACACAACTTTGACTTACAAGGTAGTTCTATATATAAATTGTTAGTGACTTTGATATTATAAACTACGTACAATTAAATGTGGTTCCAGGGTACATAATTATGCTTCTCACACCAGAGGACAATTCTAGTTGAGATTAAAAAGAAAATGTGATACGAACATGTCCACTCATACGTAACAGAATGGGAAGTCTCCCTCAGTTTATGCACATGACTTCTACTCGTTATTACACAGTGCGAATTTGTAGGGGAAAAAATAATACACTAACCCTTGGGTCCCATACAGGCAAATTAAGATTGCATTCTTCAGGCTGTTTCAATAGGACTGGATTTGGCCATTCCCTGTTTAAAAAGATTGTAGCACTTGATAAGACTATTGGATATTACCATCTACACGTATTTTGCTAAACATACAGCATTTGTGAATGTGATTCTTCTTCATTCATTTTGCACTCTTGGTATATAAAACTTTTTACTCCTCTGTCGACGTTAAGACTATTTGGATTAATTTTTTTCTATGAAATTAACTCCAACCACCTGGTAGCTTTCTCAGACTGAAGTCAAACATCTTCTCTACCTCTCAAAGAACTAATAAAACACTATTCAAATTAAAAAGTACTACCCCAAGACAATCTGACGTGTTCATCTCAACGTTGAACAGGATAGAATCTCCCATGAAAAGACAAAAACCCTATCTTTATGCTAGCTCCAAAGACAACCCAGGATGAAAAGCTTAATTCATTACAGGCAAAGGAGTATGAATAATTATAATCTCTATCTCATGACTTAAAAGGTTATTAACATGACTATGAGTAATGACGTGAACACACTGTTTTAAAGCTGTGTCCTATGAGTTAGCTACTCCAGTCTTTATAGAAGAGATTAAAAACTGGAAACAGTTGGCACCTTTAGTATCAAGATTGTTGTTGCTATTCATTCATAAGTTGTGCCTGTTCTTTGCGAATCCATGGACTGCACCACACAGTATCAAGATTAGCTTCTTAAAAATATTATTTGCCATGTACATGAAGCATTAAGAGAAATTCTGACATTTTTCTCACCAATTTTGGTTATATATAATTAAATGCTATCAAATCCATAAATTACAGGGTGTGTTCTAAAAAGTGTGACAAAGCTCTAATTAAAAACTGTCTCTGAATAACGCTTAATTTTTATAAAACTACTAAAACACTATTTTAGAGGGAGAAAGTAGAGAGGTTGACACAAATACGGAAGACAAAGCTTTCAGATCGATTTGATTAAAAACCAAGAACTCTAACTTTTTGGGTCAAAGCAACTAATAAGAAATAGCAATCTTTTCTCTCACCTAAATAACGGTTGACAAATGTGACCAGGCTTAAATGAGGAAGAGCTTTAAAAGAACCTTTCCTGGGTTAATAATTAATTTCAAAGGGATAATCAATTGCTTTTCAAGCACTTACAGTTACCCTTAAAAGCTTTATAAACATCTAAATCTTTAATATTCTACCAAAGATAAATGGGCAGCTGAAAGCAAAACACGAAACCATGAGAAACGGTCTACAGATTTAGAAGAATTCAAAGAGTAAACGAGGTGCCAAGTTTTTATCCAAAGTAACTAATATCCCAACCTATCAACTCACTGGATTTTAGCAAATATTACAGCTAAAATTCAGTTTATTTGGACAGTAGGTTTACGCACTAAAGTACAAACAGGACCTGCCTTACTACCCTGGGAAAGCTGGCAAAAGGAATAGAATTAGGCTTGTCACTTTATATATAACATGATCTCCCCAAGGCTAACTACACTGCTACATTGTGAACTTAAATTTGAATCTGAGACCAGCTGCAGAAATGTCATAGAAATAAGACTAAACTTCAGTGTCTACAATCAATTTTATTTTAATATAATCTAAACACATACCATTTAGAAAATACAAGAAAAATTTATGTACAAGAGTTGATGCTATTGCATTTGGATAAAGCTGGCAAGTTCTTGCTACTAGCATAGCCCAGGAAACACCACCGAGGAAACCTAATATATTGGAATAGATGTTGTGGCCTGTTGACAGGGAAAAGCAAAAAGGAAAAGTTAGTGTTGAACAAAAGCTTAAACATGTTTAATAAGCTAGCCAACAAATTCTGAACTCACGTTTGGCCCACAGTTTGATAGCTCTCAGGGTTAACCTGAAGTTGTCAATGTTTGGTACTAGATGTAAAATTTCATCGGTTACCCTGCAACCTGATTAATAGGAGTAAAAAGAAAAAAGAAATAAATCATCAAAGGTTTAATCAGAGTATTTTTTTTTTAATTTTCTGAGACTAATGTCAAATTAAATAAAAATCTGCTTGGTAAAATCAGTAATGTTAATAAAGAGGCACTACAAGCACTAACCTAAACCAAAGAATCTGAACTGTACTCTGCTTCATCTCAAACTTTCAACCCAGAATTAAAATGTCTTCCAGTTCAGACACACTGAATAGAGCATGATCCATTTAAGTCTCTAAGAACTGTTCTTTAAGAGCACTGTAACAAGCAATGCTAAAGTATTCAAATGCAGCAACATATGGAAATGTTATGAAGGTTATTGGGATCAAAATTTAAACAGAGTTACACAGTGAGACCTACACCTCTAGCAACAGAGTACAAATGTCAGACAGTATTTAAAAGTTCCACAGAGCAAAGAAATAATAGTGCAAGACATTGATGAGTACAACAAATTATTAAACATCTCACTGCAGTCTAACCAGTAAGTAAAAAGCTCATTTTATATGACTCACTACAGATAAATAATAGGGCTATTAAAAGCTTCATTACAAAACTTGAAGTGAAAGCCATTTCATATTTGACCAAAACTGCTATTATGTAAAAGGAAGTAGGCTTTTACATACCGTTAAGACTTCTTATACATCTTATATCTAAGTTTTTAAGCAGACTGTCATCTCTTAAGTCCAAGTCTTCTGGAATAGTCTGCAGTGCTAATCTTGCAAACAAAATATCAATCTAAAACAAAAACAAAGTTTAACATTCCATATCTGTCAAACTGTTTTTTGAACTTTCAATTTTATACAGGAATATAGTTGATTAACAATGTTGTATTAGTTGCAGCTGTACAGCAAAGTGATTCAGTTATACATATGCATGTACTACTCTTTTCCAAACCAGTTTTAAGACATTTCTTTAAAAAAGAAAACACTTAATACTCCTTAAAACCAGAATCTTTTCATCAACTGTTAACATGACAATTCCAAAAGTTCAAACAAAATTCTTACAATAGGTATTTTAACCAGATCTTAAAACACGGTAATACTAAACTTTTATAAATAGTTACTTGTCATTTTAATAATACTTACTAAGTTTAGTTCGCTACCCTTGCTAAATGCATACATACTGGATTACTTAGTTAACTGTTTAAGTTTCCATCCATTAATACATGAACTGTGTATTGATTATATGCTGAAAGGTTCCCAAGTATAAGGCTAATATGATTAAATCTGGCCCAAACAAACATGTCAGGAAGCTTCTTGTATTTATAAACTTATGTATTTATAATATTACAGTCTATTTCTCCAACTTAGTTTTGACTAACAGAAAGAAAAACTAGCTAATTTTGAGGTCTGTTTATAGAATGCTACTGACAAAATCGTTTTTTTTCTTTTCTCAAGGAAAGGTGGAAGCAAAAGAAAACTTGGCAAAGATTTGGTAATTATTCCTGAGAGCATGATTTCATGGTTCCAAATTCTGCTGCTAGAGAAACAAGTCTTTTTATAAGACCACTTTAAAAAGGTATACTTTAAGAGCTTACTGTGAAAAATGATTTAAACATGCACCTACCTATAAGATCAGGAAAAAAACTACACAAATCAAGTTTTTGGTATAGTCTAAATTTAGATATCAAAATCTAGTATCTCCCCCAATTTAGACAAAAATAATAAAGACTACGGACGTCCCTGGTGACTCACGGTAAAGCGTCTGCCTACAATGGGGGAGACCCCCAGGTTCAATCCCTGTAAGATCCTCTGGAGAAGGAAATGGCAACCCACTTCAGTACTCTCACTTGGAAAATCCCACTGACAGATGAGCATGGTAGGCTACAGTCATGGGGTTGCAAAGAGTTGGATACAACTGAGTGACTTCACTTTCACTCTCAATAAAGACTACATGCTTAAAGGAGGGAAAAATATAAACTCAAAAAGCAACTCAGTAGTAACAACCACATTAAATATTTCAACTAACCATTTGACTTTTGTTTCCATTCTGAAAAGTTTACACAATGAGGCGGGTCTCCACCCCAAAAAAACAAACCAAACAAAAAAAACCTTGGGAAAACAAGGCATCACCTACGTTACAGGTTGTTTTTTATATTCAATTAACTGACAGTAAGTATGGCTCAGCTGGTAAAGAATCCGCCTGCAATGAGGGAGAGCTGGGTTCGATTCCTGAGTTGGGAAGATCCCCTGGAGAAGGAGAAGGCTACCCACTCCAGTATTCTGGCCTAGAGAATTTCATGGACTGTACAGTCCATGGGGTTGCAAAGAGTCGGACATGACTGAGTGACTTTCACTTTAGTAAATCAAAACTGCCTGAACTTGATAATCTTTTACCAAATTTAGCATTTTACGTCAACGTATTAGTCATATATATTAAGCACCTTATGCAGCAATTACAGAAACCACTTTTTCAAAACTGAAGTATTATCTTTCCAGTTTGTAGAACTTCACAACTATAGTTACTAGCAGTGGTGCTCCGGCACCATTATGTGTGTGGAAGTAACATAACAAATTCTGAAGCTGCGGGACTGTGAGCCTTGTGGCAGCTACTGTCATGACACAGGCTGAAAACAGCAAAGAAAACGGCACGTCACCTCAAGAACCTAAGCTCAGCTATCCTTCTCTATCAGAAAACATTTCAGCACACACAACACCAGGCCACAATTTCCTCTCAACTTCTTACATATTTCACTTAAATGAAAGTCAAGGAAAAGTTCCATTTGCAAAAATACACCGTTATATTGCTTTCAGTTCAGTTCAGTAGTTCAGTCATGTCTCTTCGTGACCCATGGACTTCCTTAGCGAGATTAAAAGTACACAGAATCTGCATATGGAAAACCTATCAAGGGGACTGTTCTGCAGCAGCATTTCACAGTCAGAACATTTCTGTCTGTATTTTAACTTCTAGTTTCACAAGTCTCTTAAAAAAAAAAAAAGACTAAAAATGTTATAAAAGAACAGGTTACCATTTCCATTAAAAAAATTCTTATTAATATCACACCATCTCACCAATTACAAACTCTGAAACAAATCAAGTTTTTAACCTGCATCTATCAAAATTATAAGAATTGTCTATTTGAACCTTACCTCTATCCCATCAAAACACAGTTTGATAACTGGTACAAATGCCTCTTCAACAGCCTGTGAGAAAATTAAGGAAGTTTAGTGTCTCTGAAACCATACATTAGAATTATACTAGTTTTAGTACACTTAAATAAATGCAATACTTAAAATGTTTAAATATAATTTACAATGCCTGACACAAACTAGGTTCTCAGTAAATACTTCAAGACACTAGAATCCTAAATCAGACAAGCCTTAGTCCAAACCCTTGATCTCTGCTACTATGCTATATGATGATGGCCAAGTTGCTTAGTGTTTCTTTTGTTTGCCTCATTTCCTACTCTGTACATGAGATTACAGATTTATGATTTTTAGACTGCTGTAAAGAATAAAATACAAGCATGTATTATCTTAAGCTTAAAAGGGTCTGGCAAATTACAAGAGTTCAATAAAGTTGATAGCTAAACCATAAAAAATTCACGCAACTGACTAAACTGACTTTTTAAACTCCTCCCCTTTCACCCAGAGCATTTACGTACTCTTAAATCTTTTACTTCTTCCTGTAATTTCAACTTATCATAGAATGAGGTGAAAAAATCACTTCGATCAACATGTCTTGGTGCAACACACAATGCATCAATATCAGCACCTAGGAAAAAAATTAAGCCCAACTACTAATTAGTATTACAAGAAAATTATTTTGCACCTTATCATGGCAGTATTTGACAGTAATGAGGCTCTAAAATTGCACCCCTTTCCTTAAAAAAGAAAAAAAAAAGAGAAAGAAAGAAAAGCTACCAATCAGTATAACAACATGACCCTAATTGATGGGATATATTTCTTCCAAAAGCAACTTTTATTTGCAATGGCCCAGGTCAACTGGAGTCAGAAACCTGACTCAGATGGGAACTTTTATGGTAAGAGAAGGAATTAGTCAAGAATACACCCAATATTTTGGTGTCACTAGTCACAGCCATGTTCATCAAGGAAACAAAAAGCATAGTTACTGTCTGTACATCATGACTGCTGCTTCCAGGCTCCTACCTGCACCTAAACAGGACCTATACACTGCAAGAAGCACCATCAGCAAGAATCCAAAAAGGCAGACCATGTAAGACGGTTGCTATTAATTTAGGACTTGATAGAAGGCCAGCACTGAGTACATATAAGGAAGCACAAAAAAAGATGATCAAAACCAGTAACTGGTGTCATAAACAGAGGAGATCAATATGAAATCAGGTCAACATGGTCATTTTCCTAAAAGACTCAATACCCGAGGCACTAACTCTGAAGGCAGAACATCTGGCGTATTCATGAAGGGAGAAAATAACGTAAAGTTCACAGCAAACATCCAAAGCAAATGCACTGCTTCCAGCACAGAGTAGCAGGAGGTGGGGAGAAGGAATACCTCCACGATGCAGAGATTACTAGACTGGCAGACAACTGTTTCCAAAAGTCTTCACTCAATTTGTTACCATACTGTTTCCATCTTATGCTTTGGTCTTTTTGGCCAGGATGCAGGTGAGATCTTAGCTCCAGCATCCCCTACACTGTAAAGCCAAGTCTTAAACACTGGACCACCAGGGACTGTCCCCTGACACATAGTTTTAACAGGGGCTAGTGGTTAATGGTTGAAAACTACAGCCTCAGACTGCCAGAGTTAGAATCCTAGCTCTGCCAGGAGATGGCCGGAAGCAACTATTCAAGTTGCATTGTCTCTTTAAGTCTCAGACTCCTATCTGTTACATAAGAATATTGAATAATAAATAAGATCATGAAGACCAAAGGCTTACTAACTACACTCAGTTAAAAAAAAAAAAAAAAGACTTCAATAATGTTCTCCCCAACAGGGGGAAAAACCTACAAATGTAACTAAGAAAATATTATTAGTGATTGATACTGACGAAGATACACATTTTTTTTTGTTTATTTTCCTTAAGTATATTTCATGACTTTGTAATCAAAAGGAAAAGGAAATCCACAGATTTCCCCCACAAAACTTTAATTCATTTTTGTTCTGATTTCCAAACTGATATTCTTCAGGTAGACCAAATGATATACAGAGCAGCACTGCCCCAAATCACTCCCCAATGGCAAAAATGGTACTTTACGTGCACTTTCTAAGACGATAGCCACTAACCACTTGTGGTTATTCAACAATGAAAATATGGATTAATTCTATTAAGAAACATAAATTTATTTTACTCAATACTATATTGAAGAGTATAGGTATAGAAGGCATCACTTTATATCATTCTTATCAAATTTAGGCTTCCTGAAGTACTTCCATACAAACCTAAGTTGTATAACAATACACCATAAGTTAACTGAGATGGATGTGCTGTTACGAATTTTTTTAATTTTAAAAGTATTCTTTCTCAAGATAATTAAAACAGTATTTACCTTTTGTATGTACTCCTAATCTATAAGATCCAAATGTAAAAATTTTCCCACCAACATTTTCAATTACAGATTGTGGAAGATTCTGTTGAAGCAAATAAAAAATTCGTCATTTTGCCAGTGGAGCACAATGGTAACTATTTCAAGTAGCACTGTACATTAGACAAAAAAACAAAACACTTTCCATGCAAATTTATATACAAGGTAAATAAAGTGTAAGCTCTATAAAATACTAGGCCTTCACAGATCAACCTAACTTGAAATTTAAGCAATTTTCAACTTTTAATCAGTGCTAATATTTTGTCACCTTTTTGAAAACTGCTATAAAGACCACGGTGGTCGAGGAGATCATGTGATTCCACAGAAACAATGTTAGAATCACATATTTTAATCATGATAAGGTGCTGCATAAATCATGAATGTGAGAATATAACAGTATTTTACTGTTCCAAGAGTGACTTTAAGGCCAATAATGCTACTCTTAATAGTTCACTAGGATGATTCTGAGAAAAACCAAACTTACTAAGATTTTCATCTTCCTGACCCTGGCACTACTACACTATGGAGAATACTTAACCACCCCTGGGGATAAGGAGGATAATGTCTCTCCACACACACAAAATCTTTATGTGTGCTAGGTCACTGCCTCTCTGTACTTTCTAATTCCTCAGTGAAATCTTGTTCAGAAGGAGAACATAAAAAAGACAGCTCTTTCCCACCACCCTTCCAAAAACACCAAATTGTTACTTCATACTCCAAAAACCCTAAACACTAACTGTAACAAGCTCAGGGACTCTCCTGTTTCTTAATTAATACAACATCACAGAAAAACAATTCATTTGAAAACCTTTTTTTTTTTAAGTGGCAGAATACAGGATGGCAAATAAATCAAACCAAATGAAAATTCGAATTGTATATAAAATTTCCCCAAAATATTTATAAATTAATTGTAACTAATACATTAAAAATTCTCTACTGATTTAACTGGAGATATTTTTGGTTGTCAGAGTTTGGGGAGACCGGACAGGGGCAGTGCATCCAATTGGAAGAGTGTCGCTTTTAACATCTTCCAGCATAATCCTTAAAAAAGAACTATATAAGGAATTCCCTGGTCATCCAGTGGCTTAGATTCTGCAAGGACACAGGTTCAATCCTGGATTGGGGAACTGGATCCAAAGAGAGAACTATGTGGTTCAACTGCATCAACAGTGTCAATGTGAAGAAATTCTGCATCAAGTCTTAAAACCAACGAAAGAAGAAATGGCCCCTAGGAAAAGAGACATGAAAGATCAAACCTGTAAAGCCTAACTGCTGAAGTCCCATTCTCTAACCAATTTACTACTGACAGCCTAGACAGAAAAGGACACAAATGTGACTAAGAATGAGCATTAATTTCACCAAGTCAAAGTCACTCAGTGTGTCCAACTCTTTGTGACTTCATGGACTATATACAGTCCATGGAATTCTCCAGGCCAGAATACTGGAGTGGGTAGCCTTTCCCTTCTCCAGAGACTCTTCCCAACACAGGGACTGAACCCAGGTCTCGCGCAATGCAGAGCCACCAGGCAAGCCCATGAAATTAATTTCATTAATCCAAATAATTTTTCTTACCCTCAGGAAAATGAGGAAGAATTATATCAAGAATTATCAGTTAATGAAACAAGGTACTCAAATTACTGAAACAAAACTATCAATGAGTTGGAACTCTTGCTTCATATTAAATAAATCTTAAGTTTTGGCTTGTCTACGGTTTTCAACTTAAAGGTCTAATAAAAAGCCATTAAAGCAAAGCTGTGTTTTCTACATAAGAATGAAGAATCACAAAGTTCAATAAATGAATAAAAATACTTAAATCTGCACATCCTTTGCTTTAGCTCAAAAGGAAGTTCTTTTCAAAATACATTTTTACCAAAACTCTATCAATGACAAATATGTAGTACACATAGAATCCTCAATTTTGAATAATCTGGCTGTTAAAGTTTTAGTCAAGTTCTTGAAATATACATACACTACTTTAAGAAAACAATATTGTAAATCTGACTAAAGCTAGAAGATTTTAACTTTTCTTCTACCTTGATACCTTGCCTCAGGTTTTCTTCTATTTCTAGCTCTCTTACCATCAATTTCTCAACTGTATTATAGACTAAACATGCATTTTCAACTACTCAGGAAAA